>LUCM01008196.1:0-14772 GCA_008360955.1 Fasciolopsis buskii | reverse complement strand
ACACATATATATATATATATATATATATATATATATATATATAGACCCCGTGTTAGCAATGTTTGATGTGTTAACCTTTTCACCTACGCATGTGAGCTCGGTGCTGATCCCCAGCTCGTTAGGTTTGCCGTCACGTGCCTTGAAGATCCGAACGATTTCCCTTCTGAGGGAGCACTGTGTCGCCATACTGCTACTTTCACAGGGATCAAGTAAGCATAAAATATTGCGGGGTTGCGTAACTCGCCTGGTTGGTGATAAATCAGCATGGAAATAATGTTTTGAAATAGCTCTACAATTCTGTGCTCCCTGAGATAAGTGTCCACTTCATGCTTTCTAGGACAGTTTTCGTAATCCATCAATGACCAATCACGGTGGTAACTTACTAAATGAAGCATTAAAACGCAGAGGCAGTTCTTTCCGCTCGTTTGCACGGAACAGTAGTAGCCTCGTGATTCAACCAGAGGTACAGAGTTCCTTCGGAAGTAAGCGCCAAGTTCACCATCCATCACTGCCATTTTGTCCGCCAGTTCTAATTTTTTTCCGCGGAAGTCCCATATCCACTAAAATGAGAAAGTGCAGCGATTGGAACCGTATAGAAGGAACCGGGAGCTTTTGTATGTCCTCATACTTTGACATCGTTTGCCAGCAAAAAACTTGCCGCTCGTCTGGTGGTCCCCTGAGTGTTGGTTGTTGGGAGCTGACCGTGCGAAGGACACCCAATCTGGAAAACATCTTCAGCAGGTAAAAGCAAGATGTTGGGTCTCCCAGTCTATCTACGCCCGAATACCTCTGTAACCAAGCTGCTTGCTCGATGTGTGGCGGTCAAAACAGTGGATCTGACCGCGCGCTACAAGAACGGGTTTAAAACTCGTCTGGAATACTCACCAGACACCGTTGAACATGGGTAGCTGATCCCGGCTAACATTTGTCCTCTAATGCGTAAAAAGAACGATGATTTTCTTGCCGGAGTCAGCGAAGCCGACTAGTTCCTTCTGAAAGAAGTAAAAGAAAAATCTTGTGGAAAGGACCATTGTGAACACCGGTGGATATTTGACTCTGTGGCGGGGATACCAGCAGAGTTCGGTGCTGCCTTTGTCGGCGCAAAACGCAGGCCACATATCCGCTGGCACATAAATTATCGCGACAAAAATATATTATCTCGTTGAGTGCAGTTACATAGGCAGTTTTTTTAATATGCCTACTCCCAAGTGTTTAAATCATATTTGAATGTACCCCGCCGAAATGTGAGCCACTGTCGGTGGTCATTACAGCGAGGCAACCGAATATGCGCGTCCAACCAGACAAGAAGGCTTTCGCGGCCTCTTTTGATGCAGGGCAAGGAACTGGAATGGCTTGTGGCCAGCGAGTAAAGTGGTCTACACAGGTAAGTATGTGGACGTATACGTGAGACAGCAGGCGAGGGTATGCGGGACCAACGTGTACATGGTGCAAACGCGTCTCGGTTCGTGGAGCCTAGCCAATGGAGCTTTGGTAAGTCGAGCGACTTTCGATCTCTCATTCAAGGCAGCTGCGATGCTACCACCGCACGTCACTTTTAACGTTGAACCACAAAAATGTTGGGCTGCTAGAGTTAGCGAAGCAGCCGCACTTGTGTGGGCGAGGTTGAGTAACGCCATAAATGTGGTATTGCTGTGAGCTGCTGGCATCACCGGCCTAGGACGACTTACCATACGTCGCAGAGAATTGTATTCTCCGACGCTGTGATAGGTACGACCGCTAAGTTTAAGGAGCTACCTCTTGTCGATGTTTGTCCGTATCTCGCTCCATCACTTGGGCGTATGCCATCTCATCGGGATCGATGCTCGGTGTTGGATACAAACAGAGCTGGTGTGTACGAGAAGGTGCACCAGCGGCGGATTTATCTGCCCCAGAGACATGTTGTATATCCACAGTGAACTGTGAAACGAAGACCAAGCGGTGGATCTCGCGCGGCGTGTACCGGTCAGAGGCTGAATGCAGCGCTTATACCAGCGGTTTGTGATCTGTAAAGACCTTGAATGGTGCCTTCTAAAGCGCGCCTCAAGTGCCGGACAGACAGCAGGCAACTTTCTGCGAAGTGTGCAGTTTCTAGAAAATGCCATCTGTAATCTCTCGGAAGAGAATGGTAAAGGCCTCCAAGAACCGCCCGTGTACTGTTGAAGTACAGCTCCGGCTGCGGTGTCTGAGGTGTCGGTTTTCAGTGATATGAGTGCTGCATTGTCGGGATATGTGATTTGCACTCTTTTGGTGAAAGCGTTCTCACTGGAAATGAACGCCGGTTTCGAAGCCTCAGGAAACGTGAAATTGAGCTTAACGCATCGTAACTTATGTGAAAGATTAAATATTTCTGCGCAATTAGGATAAAATGCCGATCGAAGTTAACCACGCCGAAATAGTCGACAAGAATGAGGCTAAATAATAACAGTGAACTTATCAGGCGATGACGCGTTAACTGATGTCGAAAAAATGTTTTCCTAGTGCATATTTCGAGACGGTGGAAAAGAGCACGTAGGTGAGCAGAGTTTTGCTCCTCCGAGTGGCTTCCTACTAGGATATCCTCCAGTTACAAGAATGATGCACAGAGCATGCAAGTAATAGAAATTGTAAGGGACGATGGGGTGAGAGCAACCTTGAGTTATTAGAGAAGCACACTGGGAAAAGAACCGAGACGCTGCAAAAACAGGGAATGTACAAATATGCCAATGAAAAGCGAAACATAGGAAACTGATTTTTCAAGAACAAACACAGTTTCCTGGGACTGTTTGTGAACAGCGGACTAGAAATCATTTCGTGCTTAAGTACACCAAATGTGCGCATTTCTGGCAAAAACATGACCGCAGCTCAACGCAAGATGTCGAGGCATGGCCGGAGTCCTCAAGCATCAATAACGTTGCGTAATGGACGGAAACGTTGAGCTGATGAGATGACAAGTAATGATAATACGATATTTGGATAGAAGTAGTGAAAACCAGGAGGAACATCAGGAAAATTGGAAAAAGACACGTATTTGACAACAACAAACGGCCGAAAAAATGCTGAAGGCAGAAGAAGACCACTCCGGGTGCGAGATCTAAAACGAAAGAGCGAAGTGGTCTGGCTTGGGTTCCGGCTTAGGGTTATAGTAATTATTGGATCGCGACAAAATACAAGCAACATAGTGCACCTATTCGGCAGAATGTGGTAACTAGAAATAAGCTATGGTACCAGTTTTAGGGGTATTTGAAGGTTTGGGGTTACCAAGGACGACATATTCGGCCCTGCCAACATAGTAAGGAGGATAAGATAAAATGAGAAGCAAGGAGTATACGGGCTGAGGGTGTTTAAAATCACGGAATTTGATGAGAGCATAGATCCTTCAAGAATTACGTTGATATTTTCTTCGGTCCACATTGGGAAAAGCTCAAATGATAGATATCTAAGCCACTGGTACATGCACTACAGGAGAGGTTGAAGAATGCATTAGCGCGGACGCGCGAGAAAGAGAGGAAGCAAGAGGTTATGCCGAATCCCACAAATCACAAGTGATTATCTCAGCAAAATCTCGGCCATGAAATAGACTTCTAACCCATGTTCGTAAGCCACGTCTGGTCCAGTGCTAACTAGTGTCAGGTTAACTAAGAGCGAGACATCCAGCAACTTCGTCAGCTGAGCTTTGAACTGGGCTAAATTTGAAGATGGTCGAAGGGAACTGGAGAGTTTGTTCTGCAGTTTAGAGTAGGCAACTGTGAAGAGTTTTGCCTTGATTGAGAATCTAGGCTGGGTTATTCCTAACGGGTAGTATCTACTGCCTAATGGTTATGGGAACTACCAGCATCTTTTGTGACGTTTTCAGTAAAATAGACATCATTACGACAGAGACTGAAGAGAAATGCGAAGTTTAATTTGACTTGACGAAGTCATAATGGTTCAAGTCCAAGCAGCTAGAATCTGGCCCTATAGTTTAGACCAGACGAAGGAACTAGGAGATGTCTGGTGAATGCACGCTGCACATTCTCGATTGCAATTTGATCAACATTGCGCATATGGGTGAAGATAATCGGGCAGCAATATACGTTGGGTCTTGCTTGGGACTTGAAGGTGATAATTCTGCAGTCTTGAATGCAGAATGCCCTTAGGATCATTGTAGAGTTTCTGGTCTGTTGATGGTCTTGCTCATGGAAGTTGAAAGTGCAGGGGCAATGTAAACCTAACTCCTTAACTGTGTGCGTTGCAAGAATTGGTATGCCGGTTATGGAGATGGCAGTTACATATTATTTGAGAACTCTCATCAGTAGAGAACTTCATAAGCCACTTGGAACACCAGTTATCAAGAGGCTCTAGGTCTTCTTTGATAAATACAAGAGTGGAGCTAAATGAAGCAGCCTCAAAAGAGTAGACTATTTAATGTTATCAGGAAACAGGAATGATTCGCCTTGACAAATGACTTTAAAGATATCGTAATGTATAACAGGAATAGGAGATGACCGAGGACGCTATCATGAATAACCACTGCACTGGAAAAAACAAACAATAATACTGACTACTTGGAAGCGATCGGAAACTTAGGATGATAGCCGAGATAAGAGTGGAGTTCTTATTCCATAAGTCCTAATTTTGGCCAGGAGCCGGTAGTGGGAGCCGCGGTCAAGCATTTTTGACAGGCCTAACAAGATTATGAGCATGGAACTCAGCACCCTGGGTAACCAGGTTCAATGGGTCAAGCTGACAGGTGGGGCAAGTTCGGCCTTTCAGGAAGCCGTGTTGTGAAAGTTTGATAAGTTTGTGAGTAGTAAGGAAGTTAACCAG
The DNA here is from genome assembly GCA_008360955.1 of Fasciolopsis buskii. Classification (NCBI taxonomy): domain Eukaryota; kingdom Metazoa; phylum Platyhelminthes; class Trematoda; order Plagiorchiida; family Fasciolidae; genus Fasciolopsis; species Fasciolopsis buskii. The sequence goes on along the minus strand of LUCM01008196.1, from coordinate 9,987 downwards.
CTGTTGTTTAACAACTTTTTCATAAGCCGGGATAGAACTGGTTTGCGGGTAATATGGTGAGAGTTTTCATGTTCGTGCGTAGAATCATTTCGTAATGTGGAACATTAGTGGATGTTTTCCATTGTGACGGAAAATTAGCAGCAGGCATTTAGAGCGAGAACAAATTTAGGAGGAGCAGAAGAGGTTCTGGACCAGCGGCGCGAAGAAGGACTGGCGGAATGCCCTCAGGCCTTGGCCTGTGGGGTGGCCTGGCATATTTCATCGTTGTGATACCGTCAGCAATGTCGAACGAAGTGAGGATAATCGAACTGAAGATAGCATGGGGTGGACTTCAGAATGTGGCAGATTGTCATTGATGAGAGTAGACGAAAAATATGTGCTGAATGCTTCGGCGATGTCTACAGGGGATTTTACGCGTAGACTGTGGAATATCTCGAAGTTCGCAGCATCCGACGACTTGGGATGGAAGCAATCTTTGAAAACATCGGAGGTCTTCCGAACTCAGTTGTGCGACCCAAGAACTGGCATCTACTGCTTTTTTAACCTTAGTTCGGACTCGAAAAGATATTATTATTGGAAGCGTTAGTTTGCGTTGAGAGCGGATGTCCCCCGTTTTATTGAGGACTTTCAGCCTTCAAAGTTTTCAACTGGAGCTGACAAATCCTTCTGTGATTCGGGGATTTATATTGAGTGATCGGAATGGACAGACGAATAATAGCAAAACGTTTTGCATAAAGGTCGTCTGCCGCATTCTGCGGGTTAGGCGATGAAAAGTAGCTGGATCAATGAAGGTTTCGCATATATGTTATTTAAACTTAGTGTGACCTCGTGCACGAGCCTTTGGAAGGTTTGAGCTACGTTGCTGAGCCCGAAATGCATCCTCACGAAATCGAACTGTTCAAAATGTGGGGACTCTGCCGTTTTCGGTATTCTATCTCTTGAACGGGGATCTGATCGCATCTTCGCCCTGAATCTATGAGGCTGAAGATCCTGCAAATGGACGGCGACGGCGGGTGGTCCTACATATGAGGAATAAGAAACCTATCGGGGACGGTGACCACGTTGAGTGCTCTGTAGTCCTCACAAGTTTGTCAACCTCCATTGGTCTTATGGATCACATGAAGAGGTAGGCACAAGGACTACTGGAAAATCGGATGATGCCGAGTGCCAAATTGCGGTCGAATTCCGCCTTGACTAGGCGAAACTTGTCAGGTGTTGAACGACGAGGTCTACAAAAGGTTGGGAGACCTGTGGTTCCCATATGGTAGGTTATCTTAGTAGCACCGGCGAGAAATGGACAAGTGTGTCGCAGTATGCATCGGTATTCTCGAAGCAGCTATTTATATGGCTGTCGGGCTGGACTTTTAGCGTATTGGGGGGTGATTTGGTTGACCACAGCGTATGAACCGATCACAGTCAGCGACGTTTGACGGTATACTGTTTTCCTGTGCCGAGCATCGACTAACAGGTCGAGATGCTGAAGGAAGTCTGTGACAATAATAGGGTATGGGACGCCGTGACGTCGAATACCCATTGAAATGCAAAATTCAAGCCCAAATTTACGGTGAGGGAACGTACGCGTGGATGTTGATGCCGTTCACAGACATTGGCGTCTCTGTCGGTGCAGTGCTCCAATTATTCGGGTCACGAGTGTTTACACTGAGTTTAGTACCTGTATCCACCAGGAATAGCCCGATGGTCGCCGAGTCCTCGACCTCAAGGAGGCCACAATTAGTAACTAGCCTGGTGCCTTGTGCCGCGTCAATGAACCAAGAACCTAGTTTCCTAGTATCTTGTTTGGAGCTCTGCAACCTGTGTCCCATCTTTTTGTTAAGCTTCCAAAGCGGTTATGGTGCTCACAGTAACCCCCAAGTGATGGCAGGAAAGATCGCTTGGGAGAAAAGACACTGCGACTGCCGCGACGCAGTCTGCACGGATGCCGCAGCCGATCTCTTCTGAATGTTAGCCGCTGTCAGATTTTTGTTCATCCCTCCTCCGTAAATGAAGATATCGCTCTGGGAAATGAGAAAGATTTTAATGCTGAGAAACCTGGGTTATAGCGCGAGGTGTCATCAGCAATTTCGGTGGTCTCTTATAGTGAATACCTACGAGAAGTACAGAGCACTGGAGTTTGGTGTGGCAAGAGACTTCGAGGCCACGGCACACTTAACATCGGGTAGTCGCAGTACGGTGCAAACCTGAGACGCCGAAGTTCCCGAAGTGGATCTGAGAGCGTTTTATTCTGGAGCCTGAATGTTTGAAGCAACTGTCTGGTGCGCAGCTTTAGTAGGGACAGTCCCAGTTATGACCAACTCTTTCAACGCATTGTAAATAAGCGAAGATACGATTGCGTTCCTAACCTAAAGGTTTAAATCTGGAGGAAGACAGCCAGCGACCCACCTATAACGGTTCACATCAAGCTATTCATTATTATAAGCCGGATAATCTACCAGCAGAACAAAGATGATGAAGCAGTTCTCAGTCGGCATCCGTTCAAGCCTTTACAAATCTGTTAGACTGGTGTCTTTTTGATACTTCCCGAGACGCAGTGCTAATTATTGGACCGTCGCTAGCTAGGCAGCCTAGGAATCTTGGATTTTAGCTAACGGCTTGGTTGAGCTGATAAGTATGTGCCGAAAGCATCATGCTCCACTCATATGCTAATCGTTCGCAGTAATAATGATATCAGAGATACCCTGCGAATGAAACAGTCGCTAGGATTCGCCAGTGTTATCGGGAGATAAATGACAGTTTGTTGGATATGATCAAGAGCTTTTGGGATGCTAGTTTGCTCCTTCGAGGCTTTTCCAACCTGTGCCAACCGGACTGAACTGAACTGATTGGTAAAGCGTGTTTAAACTAGTGCTGTCATGACAACGAAAGGAGCAGCTGAAATGAAGAGCGGCGCTCCCTCGTGGGCCAGCAATCCGCTCCTCGAACACTACAACATTATTAAGGATGGCATAATTTTTGAGGTCTCTGCTACAGCACCATCTCCTCAACGAGATTTTCATCACTTGCTGGTTACTACATCCGTTGTAAGTAGTCGTGCAGCACTTGAGTTGTGAATGTTTGCGATTAGTTTTTGTCTATGGGCTAATAAATAAAAAAGAATAGGGCTTAAGGATCCGGTTGGTTGATCTTCGAGTTCTGCTTAGTTATCCATTTAGGCGGAATGGTGTCCATTTAAGGTGCATTTATGTTTGCCACTTCCAACTTTCCGAAACAACAATGCTGCAGTATCATTTTGCGTCACCAGTTAAGATTCCTCTACTAAACAGGCCACATATACTGACCCAACCAAATGGGAATTTCACGTTCCTACCGAAATATCATCTATTCGTCCTGCTAGCACAGAAGTTGTACGAAAACATCACCTTTGTTCATCCTTGGCAGTCAGTGATTTAATCTTTTTTCAACGAGTTCACGCATCCTTAGTTTCCACGTGTCACCAGCTCCGTTGAAATCTATTGAATCATAGAATCGGACTCTGAGAATAGGTTGTTTGCCGTCATAGTACAAATAATCTAAAGCCTGAGCCGCACGGTTAAAATACTGCATGATCCTGCTAACTTACGCCCGTTATGCTAGATGGGCAGTTTCATTTTTTCCAGAAACATCGGTACATAAGTATCAAAGGGTATTCAAGACCGATTGTCTTAACGCGGATATCGTATTACGTTTGCTTGTCCGTAACCGTTATGGCCACTTGTACGCCGCTGTTACTCGCTCTGTACGACTGCAGTACTGACAACCCTGACATTTGACCGGTACAAGGTAAAGATAGTCGGAAGCGGTAGCACGTTGAGTATATTTTGATAGGAGCGTGCGAGTGAAGCGCGTGGGAGGAACGCACAAATGACGACCGCGCTGGGTGGTCAAAGTTTAGTTAAACGAGCGATCGAGAGGAACAAATCCGTGTTCCGCTACAGGGACCTCCTCCTCGAAAACCATCGGAGAAAGCCTTCAAATGGTATCATACGAAACAAGCTGGAAACTGGCAGATGTCTTGGTGCTTTGGCATTTCTTGCCAGTGAAAAAAATGGGCGTCTCTTTTGGTGGTTCCACGGGACCCACGCGTGGGTGTTGGTTGTTGGGAGCTGACCGTGCGCCGGACACCCAACCTGAAAAATATTATGAGATGAACGCAGGTGTGATCCCCCGGCCTTGGTGCACCCGCACACCGCTGCAGCCAAGCTGTCCGCCCGATGAACGCCGATCTAAACGGCGAATCTGACCGCGTCCCACACCAGCGGGTCTCATGTTGGTCTAGAATCTTCGCCAGGCGGAGTTGAAGATGAACGTTTAAGCTCGGGTTTTCTTCATTTTCTGCGTGCAATGTATCAGCCATAGGAACGATGGTTGTCGTGCCGGAGTCAGAGCCGCCTCGGTCCCACGACTTCTTCTAAGAAAAGGGAAAGTAAAACAAAACTTGTGGAAACGGTGCTTGTGAGAACCGGTGGATGCTCAGCTTGGTGGCGGACACCTAACAGCACTTGGTGCTGCCCTTGTCAATGTAACATGGAGGTGACATGTCCGTCGGCGCATAAATTATCACGACAAACGTTATCCTATTAAGTACGGTTATACCCTTACTACGGGCGAGTAATCAACCATGCCATTGGAAAATATTAACGAAATCAGAAAAACAAACGGGTTGCTTTATATTGCGGTACCAGGTAAAGACAGTCGGAAGCGGTGGAAGTTTGGGTATTTTTTGATGGGAGCACTCGAGTGGGGCGTGCGTAATCAACGCACAAGTGGTGACCGCGCTGGGTGGTCAACTTTCGGTTAAACAAGCGATCCGGAGGAACAGATCCGTGTTCCGCTACAGGTACATGCCCTGCTAACACAAGCGCAGTCTGTGTTAACTGGTATGAATACCTGGGTTCATGCCGAAAGTAACCATTCTTTGTGCTTTGAAAACTTTTCCGAAATTTCTGTTTGTGGTCTTGGCGAACTGAAATGCACGTCTGCATTAGTGTGCATCAAAAGTCAGGCGAGGTTGGTTCTCAAGAATTGCAGCTCGAGCCAAGAATGATGCTCCAGGTTTTTACACGAAAGGGCTTTAGTATTTCACCTCGCTTTAACTGCAAAGTTCCTTTCTGAGGGCTGGGGTTTCGATTTCAGAGGTAACTGTGGCATTGCTTGCGAAGTGACGCCAGCTGGGGAAGGGCAACGACAACCAATACCCCCATATACATAAATATGCATATACATACATGTATATATACGTATTATAAACCGCAGTGGAAAAAGAGATGGCGCCAACGCAGCAGCATGCAAATGGAACTTCAGAAAAGGTAGACAAACAAGGGAAATTAATAAACCATAACAAACTAAGCGGCAGACTCTAAGTCATAATCATTGTTCTCTGGAAGGAGTTCAACTCCACCGCCTAAAAGACCAGATGAAGCGTTCTGTGGAGCGTCGTTTATGACGGTTTAAAAGAAATGCGATATAGGGCGGCCTTAACGTACTCCTTTGGGAACGACGAAGGATGGTGAAAGCTGAAAATAAGCCCAAACCCCAACTAACGTATGATGGTACAGCTCTTTGGGGACCGATACATACTACACATATCAACAAACGGTGCCATAGTGCGAACCTGTCATCAGTGTCACTGACTGCACGAATGCCCAAGAACACGATGATCGTTGGCCTTCGGTGAGTAAGCAATTCTGTAACGTCTGTCGGAGGGTGAAGATTTTATCAATGCATCCAGGAACAGCGCGGAACCCGGCCTTCCTCTCACGAATTTGCTCTTCACGCTTGTTGTACATGCCTGCAAAGAATGTCAAACGAAGGAAACTTCGGCACTTTCGGATTAGGCCGACACTCTATGGTTAGCGCGGTTACTGCACAAGCCCTTTTCGAAGATGGGGATGGCGATCGGATCTCTCCAAAAAGAGGGGGCTTTCTCGGACTACCAGATCTTAGAAAACAAAAGTTGAAGTTCTGTGACCAGTTCCTCTCCTCCATCTTCAAATAGAGCTGGGGCAAGCCCATCGAAGCCCGGCGCTCCGCGATGCCCTAAGGCTCAGACTTCCTTGAGGATCTCCATCTCGATTGGCGAATCTGTTGTAATAAGCCACCGGACGCCTGCCGGAATAGCTGCGGAAGGCGCCGACGCTGATGACCAGCTAAACTGTACCTGAACGTGCTCCGCCCAGCGTACAACACGGCACAGCAGGTCGTTGACAGGCGAGCTGTCAGCTTCGCAGATCGTTTTGCTGAGACTCAATGCTATCTTACCGGTAGCTCGGATGAGGCTAAACAACTTGCAAGAATTATTCATGGCGGGGCATGTTCAACCTCCAGAGCCCTTTGAGACCATCAGATCTTGCGATCTCTACGCAGGTTTGTTCTGTGTTCACGTCTCCTTACCAGTCGTGTTTTGCTTTACTTGCTACGAGCTAGGATGGCCTAGTGCAGAGACTCAGCAGAAACCTAGGTTGTCACAACGCGAAGGGTCAGACCAAAACCTACATGAGCCAGCAGAATGCAAGGCATTCTTGGTAGGCAACTCGTGGCCACCAATTTGTTGAGATGGTGCCGACCCTAGCGTTTCAGCAAGCGGGCTTCGAAAAATTGATACGCTATCCGGATTAGATAGATTATTGCGATCTAACGGACGCTGCACGATGCACTTTGAACACCCACCAAAGCACATGGGCAGCTTAGTGCATACTAACAGGTGGTCGGAGTCGAGGGTTGTGCTGCAGTAGAAAGCTCCACCATTTGTCGCTGCTAGCGATGTGATCGAATTGGGTCCATCGCTGACCCGCAGAGGATGGACGTCAGGTGAAGCACCGTCTAAAGCTAGACCAGAGAGAAACAGTTGACGGTCTGAGCACAGGCTGCAATCATTCCTCGTTTTCATAACAACAGGAATCGAGACAAAAGGGACCTCCCAGGTGCGCCTCATTCGAGGATAGCTGATATAATCTAACATTCATGTCCCCTGCCAAAATCATGATGTCACCTGGCCTTCCTGTATGTACGAGGTCATGCCTCTTTTGATAGAAAGTATCGTTGACTGAATCTTGGCTGCAATCTGTTGGCGAGTGCACTGAGACAACAAAAGAGTTGCATATATCAGGGCGACGGTTATTTACTCTGCATGAACGTCCAAGTTTCACTGCTCACAGCCGGCTGTCGACCGGGATCCAGTCAAGTGATACAGCCTCAGTCACTTCAGTAATAGTCACACCAGATTCAGCAGTACCAGACTTCTTAACCTAACGGTCACCAGAAAGGAGCAGATGAAACCTCACGGAATGACTAGATGGGGATGTCAGCCGGATAACAGAACTAGAGTTTTGAATGCGAATCTCTTAGATACAGTACACATTGAGGACTAGGGTCTCCAGTGCACTGGATAAACACTCCGATTGACCTATACACACGAGTCTGCACACTGAAATTGACCAGTTTGAGGAAGCATCGAGGGCGAATAAGTGGATCTGCTGGCGGAAGCAGGTTCGTTGAGATTTGGATACTATCTTAGGGAGAACGCAAGATAACGGGAACAGAACTTATTCTAGTGACACTACTACTTGCATGATCGATTGCAGAACCCGAAGAATGTGAGGGAATTGGGTGGGAGGGGAGTTAAGAAGGATCAATAGGGCCAAGAACGGTGGTCTCTGTTGTGAATACATAGAGAGTGAGAAAGGTTCGCACAAAGATCAACCATATTCATGGTTGCATTCCTTGTTTGCTGTCGTACTACTTAGTTGCCCGATCCAGAATCAGCCTGTTTACTTGTGGATGCAATTTTAGCCTTTGCGCAACCAAGCGCTTCCCGCAAGTTAACAGACGGGCCAGTGGCAGTGTTATCGGTTCATATGTCTCTTGTTGGGAAAGTTTGCCGAGTCAGCGAAACATCACAAGGGGAAATAGCGTTATTTGGATAGCGGAGCACTTCGCCAAATGTATGACCACCGGGTGACCTTTAACTGTCAAAATAATAGGACCTTTCTACCCCACGGATCTCATCCTCCACAAGAGCAGGCCTTAGGTTTGCTCAATTCGGTCATTCACTATAGTTCAACCGACCGTGCTTTACTTCTCATTAACTAAAGTGCCACAGGAAGTTACTTCAGATTTCCAGTCATTTTTTTGAGAAAAGCCGAAGGGGAGTTTAAGCTTGCAGCGATCTTTAGTCTTATTTCGTCGCGAAGAGTGATACTTGCTAGAGGTGCACTACTCTTCCCCCTAAACTTTGTTATCAAAATGATTTCATAATGCGGCGAAAATTATCGAACTCTTTCCACCATAATTCCCTCTCACTTTTCTTATTATTCCGAATACCTCTTGAGATGTTCTTCATTTACTTTTAGGTATTTCACTTATCAGCATTTTTATTGATACCCCCTAACCAATGGCTTTTACATAGTGTTATTTGCAGTAAAGTTTGAAAAATACTGCACGCAATTAGATTAAAGTCCAGAGCAAAATTTAGCACCTTGTGCTTTGGTTGCGTTTCTCCATGTTGGCGAGGCATTATTTTGTTATGTAAAGGTGAATATGCATCCGTATAGGATGTAACCAATGGGCATTTCGAAAATTTCATATTACGAAAAGTGACACAGTAAATGATTACATTGTGCATATGCCAGACCATACATGAAAACCTATGATTTTCAGGAACCTTGTAAAGTTGACGAGAAGCGCCCAAACATTCTACATGTTTTAGTGCTTACTAGTATTCCGGTTAATTTATAATACGACACTAAGTTAATAACATCATACAACAGTTCATGAAAGTTACTTCTAGTGAACTCAAGGTAATTTCTCACAACTAAAAGAATCTTAGAAATGATGGTCTACAGCGTTTTAAGCTAAGTACAAAAATAAGGAACGAGAGCCTGAAGAGCTTTGCAAACATTATGGTGAAAATCTGACTTCGTTTTCATGAAACTAAAGTGATTTTTGATGTTCTAAGAAATTCTGAAAGCGGTAGGAGAACCAACGAATGAAATATGATTTTAGAGAATAAGTTTAAACCAAAACACCCCCATGCAGACTGAGGTCTCAGTCGTTAACTAATGGAAGGTAACTGCTATATGTTCTGCCAAACACGATAAAACAATAATGAAGATTATGTGAATAATTTTACTAGGTTTTGAAGGTGTCTACCAGCAGCGTTCAGTTTCTTATCTGTTCATGATTTTTTAGGGAAATTTTTATATGTATATTTTTGTGTCCTGTTTTCCTGGATTTCGGCTGGCTATGTCTCTTTCAACTTAGAAACGTCTAAAGACAATAAACTACAAGTTCGTCCTGTCAAGAAACCTTTTCCAACTTTGTGCTCCCATCTGGAACTACTCCAAGAAAAGGATTCGTCCATCTTGTTAATGTTGATTTTGTGACGACCAGGATGATGACGACGATGATGATCACCATCACCAGAGAAAGTGGGGAACAGAGAAGGAACAGAGAGTGGGAAGGAAAAGATAAGATGCTGCTGCAACCAACACACAGAACAAAGTCTAACTGTACAAACGCACGTGTTTTCAATCATTCTGATTCGATAGAAAATGATAACAGGTTCGTCACTGTTTACGGTTCACTACCATATCCTTCAGTGTTTCCGTCCAGCTAGCTGACGAGCATTTCGGACCCCAACCACGAAAACATGGGACATCTACATTACCTAAGTTCGCTGTACGTTTTCTCATCCCACGTTGCCACGTCATCTGTTGACCTCCACATGGCTTCTTCTATTCATTGGGAGGAATACAAAATAGGGCACGATTTGGTAGACGAGTGTTCGACATACGCAACACGTGACCCAACCAGTGTAGTCTACCAAGTTTCATACGATGAATAAAGGTCTTCTGAGAGCCGGCAACTAGTACTAGATTCCTGACCTCTACATTACACATCCGGTCACTCCATCCAATCTTAACCATACAACGTAGACATCGGTATTCGAAAACCTCCAACCGACGATCATCTTCCACACGAATATTCCATGTC
>LUCM01008195.1:26402-41316 GCA_008360955.1 Fasciolopsis buskii | reverse complement strand
CTTTAAAACACGAATTGGAGTTAAGAGTACTAACAGGTCTAACGGACTTAACGGAAACAAAGCCACCAAAAATTACACCAGGGACTTGCCAAGTTAATTCCTGGCCGTGATGCACTTGTGATTCTTTTCTAGGCATTTCGTGCGTTCCCCTGTTTTAAATTGATCAACTTGAGTGTTGCGAGTGACAACTGAGAAAACCACAGGCAGAGTCGAATTGGAAATCCAAAACAATGAATGCGTAAGTTCTGCGATACTGGATCATAAGTTTAACTAAAATCCGATCACAAAAGAACCCGAAATATGCGACCGCAAACAATCACACTGAGTTCCACTGTCACTGCGCAGGAATGCCAAGGTAGTTCACGTGGATCTCGATGATGGAAAATGGAATTCTTGCGTTCAGCGCAATTTATAATGTGCCGAATTCTTTTATGTCGTCATTTGCTGTGACTTTCTGCCCCGAAAGTGTTTTCCGGTGGAGTTTCTTTGGAAAGTTTGTACATGGTTATTAAAGCACATATGGGCCACTGTATCTACATTGTAAAGTCGGTTTATCGCCATACCTTGAATCTGCAGGGCATGAATTTGGTGCACAGACCAGTGTCTTGCCCCTGAAACAACCGCCGGGAACACAGTTTTCATCTTTCTTGCTTTGGATTGTCCACCCCGCTTCAATTTTTTGCCAAGTCACGGGAGCGTTTAGGTACACACGGTAACGTTCTACTGAGTGCAGTGAAGTTCGGTGAGGAACTATGGCGCCTGCCTTGAAGCATTCTGAAACAATCCTGTGGTCGATTTTTATCCACTGATAGTCGCTTTAATGCCGCTTCGACTACCACCGAGATTGTTGTTACTTCGTCTCGTGGGAATTGGGATGCGTTCGTGTAATAATTGAGAGTGTTCAATGCTGCGACACATGATCAGTGGCACGAAATGATATCACCAGCGATTTCTGCAGCCTTTTCTAGTAAATACCCGAGGGTAACAATAAGAGAAATGGGTAGATATGGTTGGAGCCTTGGAAGCTTCTTTTCCCTTAGCATCCACTCTTGGCCGAGCGGTACGCCACCGGGAAGCCGCATTTCCCGAATTACCTCTCAGGGCGTCCTTTTCTGAAACGCCACTGCTTGAAACAACCGCTGGATCCTCTGATCTTCGGCAAAGGCGGTCCGATTTTTGACCATCCCCTTCAACGTTCCATGACCACGGGAAGGTTCTAGGATATTCCCAACCTAGAGTTACATCTGGGGGAAGACTGCCGGCGACGTTGGTGGTTACCCTGTAAAGCCCAAACGCCAGTTCAATTAAAGAAGTCTAGGGTTGAGTATTGGAAGGCATGAAGGAAGATATATGCACAGTCAAGGCTCCAACCTTTGGGTTTGGGGACGGTTTTTGCTCTGTGGACGTGGCACCGCATCATAAGATAATTACATGGATCAAATATCCTAACAACTAACAATAGAAAATGCAGCGAGTAACAGTCGGGCATGAAGAATCAGTCGGCAAACAAAGGCAAAGGTAATATATGCCTGTGATAGAAAACGGCACATAGGCCGGCAGTGAAAACGACTCTCTTAACCCGGATCTTGTATTACGTTGCTTGCCGTTAACCGTTGTGACCACTTGTGTGTCAATTTTGATCGACTCTTTATGATTGCAATACTGACAACCCTGACACAGGAAACGGTAAAACGACAATCCATTTGAGCTCAGCAAGATGTTGAGTGTATTTGGCAAAAGCGTGTGAGCGCTGCAAAGTTCAGTTAAACAAGCAACCTGAAACAATAAATCAATGTTCCTTTGCAATCCTTTGCCGTAGATCAGGAGTGACTGGAAGGCCAAAAAACTAATAGAAACACTAGCACAATGGATGCCAAGTTCTGTGCGTAACGTCAGAAGAACTTTCGACACCTATTATCCCTATTGGTCACTTTCCTGCGGTGCCAGCTGAACTGAATTGGATTAAGCTGAATCAAAGGCCCAGAATTGCCGATCTTAGCCTTTAACTTCTGGAGGCAGACCTTGTCTTATGACCACTCCTGTTCTGTGCAAACGGCACTGAACAGATGTCAATTTGAGTGTCACCCGTTTTTCTTGAAATAGTTCAGTTCTGGCTAGCTTCCACGTCGCTATTTTAAATTAGGTCGCTGCGTGATGTTGTCGCCTGTTGTGGTTCTTTTTGCGTTTGTTTCTTGGAGAACTGAGTGCTCTGAGGTACCTTTGGGAGTTCCATTCTCAGGTAATCTATCCATTAAGGCGTCTAATTAAAGTAGCCCTCTCGGCTTACAAAATTGGTGAAAGATTCAAATGCCTCCTTACACCCTTATCCATTCCTTGGTCAAAAGTGAATGATGATTACTGTGATTGTCCAGATGGATCCGACGAACCTGGTTCATCTGCTTGTCCCAATGGTTCATTCTTTTGCAGAGATGTGCAGTACAAAGTAGTCTCTATTCCGTCGAATTTTGTGAATGACGGGTATATCGGTAAGTTAATCGGTTTATTTCTGTTAGTGCTGTCTAAAGTTTTCATGAAATAACTTGCATCGTGGACCATTATGGTGATTTGAATTTTTTTGAACGTCTCACAGAAGCCACCTGGAAAATGTCCTGCTTAGAGGTTATAAACCGAAGAAAATCATGCATTTCGGATCAATAAGCCATCGAAAATGTCACCGATTGCCGTTTTACTGTAAAGATATGTACAGGCATATCCCGGTCTCTGACGATGTTCGCTTAACCGAAGCACTTGTGGCGTCAACCTGATATCTCTTTGAAGTTCAAAGGTCGTGTGTACTGTGGCGATTCGCTCACCTCTCTTGCATGGTTCCGAGATGTGCAATTTCGTGCCGCATATATTCGTCGTTTTTAGGTTTTCGACCACCAACGTCCATACAGTACGGTTAGGATTGAGTAGAGTAAACTTAATGCAAGTTAGGAACGCATTATTGGGTACCGGTTTAGAGAATATTTTATCACAGTGTATCCTACTTCGTCGAACTCGTTGATTGAGCTATGTGCTGCGTATACCATTATTCCTTTCCCCCTCCCCCCCACGGAGACCAACAGATGACGCGAGCGCAGGGAATGATTAAGTGTAGGACTAACTCGGGCAAAGTATATGTCTCATGGCTTCGTGATTGGGGTCCTAAAGGCCCATCAACCAGCTGGTTAGACACTGAAGTATATGACAGTGGACCGTGATCAGTGGAGGTCATGTCATTTTCTATCGAACCAGTGACTGAAAAAGTCCGTCTATTCAGTTACTCTTTTCGGTGTGTTGGATAATGATCGCAGGTTCACTCCGAATCCACCTTACATATCCATTCTGTGTTTCACTGTGCAGCTCGAGAAAAAGACAACGCCTACCAAGGTTTGCCTGCTGCTTAATGCTGAACGACGAATTATATTTGGTGCTTTTGCTTGTTCAGGTTTGGATAAGTGGACGCCATCTGGATATGCTGCATCTCTGCCAGTAGTGAGAGACAACAGAATGGCGAATGCTGCGATTATCGACATTAGCAGGTGCTTTTATCAGCTGGTCAGAGATACTGATCCACGAAAATCATATGTGAGATGGTCGGGAAGGCTGATGGTTCACGGGTTCATTTTCGTGAGTTTCGTCTAAAGCATTGAGCGGAGTATTCCAGAAGTCAGTTAAGTTGGTCCGCTTTTACATGTGGCTTTCCAGCTAAATCCACAGCGCCGTTTACTCAGAGAAGAAATAAAAATAAATAGCGCAAGATCGAATGTAGGTTAAATTGAAGAATTTGATTGAAAAAATGTTTCCGATGCAATAACGTCTGTGACTGCTGCACTAATCCATACCGTACCCAGTCGTCTTATCTAATGGACTCAAAACCGGCAGTCTGATTAGACCTGCACGGGTCTGTAGCGCACAACGACCGCATAGACCCATCTTCCACCCGCCATCAATCTCAGAGAACCGCGTACAGCGAGACGGTAAATCTATGGGCATGCACAATGCATGACTCAAAATCCGTAATCGGCTTATGTCCGGTTAAACCCTAAGAAATACCTTGTCTAACTTCAGCATTGCTAGTGCAGTCCTCTCACCAGTACTGAGAAGATAATGATGGTCAAACACCACCAGTGTTTGCACGTCTATCCGTAGCGTCGACCTTGCCGTTGCCATGTATTTTCATCTTTTGATCCCTAAAGGGATTTCGTGGCGATGCCACAGATGCCTCGAATTGGCAAATGCCAATCGAGCTTCCTGTGAGTGTGCGCTGCTCTGCCTGGTATACGACCAGTAGATGAGATGCAAAAACCCAAGTAATTGCAGCTCTCTATTTTATTCAAATATGCCCTTGTTACATTGTGACTACACTTTGACGCGGTTTGATGGCTTGCGCGCCTCCGTGATCCAGCTGGTCATACATGGTAGCTTATTCGAAGCCGTAGGTTCTATAATGCCTGAAACATGACGAAGTTTTCTTGTCATCCAGGTGGGGTTTGTTTGAGCTGCTAATTCAGTCGAAAGGAATAAATGGAAGAATAATGGATCCATATGGGCTTCCACTCAGCCACCGCCGCTGTCTTGTGAACAGGTTCTTGTTAGAACCAAAAGCATTGATTAAGGACCCTAACATGAAACTCCCCGGCAATGCCTATTCAAAAACCTCCCTGAATCTTACCAGCAATAGATTCCACACTGTATCGGTCGTCGTTCAGGATAATTAGGACCACCTTGACCGTTGCTCTGGGCAGAGGTAGTAGTGATATGCTACTGCTCGGATCTCCCGTCCTTGAGTAATGCTCCCATACCTTACGGGTTAGACTTTTGATTTAAAGTTTTCGCTAGGGTTCCCAAAGAAAACCCTCCTGTGGTGTGGATTGCTTTGAATTACCGATCGGCCAAGTGCCTCCAGCACACTTCAAAAGACCTCACCAACCTTCTTTCTTCCTATGTACGGGCCACTCATGACGCTCCAAAAAGTGGCGGTCTGACTGATTTATCTAGGGGCAACGGCAGTGGTGGGTCAGTAAATTAATATAGGCCCAACACCTAATCTTGAGTGTTTACTTTGCTTAGCTACCTTCTGTTTATGCACGCTCAACCAAATAAAGCAACAAGCTGCCCCATCTAGAACTGTTTCAACTCTGGAACTAGATGTATCAGGAAGATTGAAAAAGTGCGTTTGTACAGTTAGATTATGTTCCGTGTGTTGGCTACAGCAGTATCATATCTCGCCCCACCGATGTAGGTCCACTCCCTGTTCCCTTTGGATGTTCATTCCTTTTTTAGAAACACGTAACCATAGGGAAAAGGCAACGGTCTATGAAGCTTGCCTTGCTGTTTAACGCTGGACGATGATGATGTTTTGCGACTCCGAATTGATTCCACTTTCATAGCAACTCTCCGCAACCCATATACGGCCACATTCTTTCGATCTGCATCTCGTGTGTCACTTGATCTGGTTTTGAGTACTCGTGATCAGGCTGGTCTTGGAGCGTGCAAGCTGAGTGTGCACTGTTAAATTGGATCCCTTTCATCAGTCGTCTGTGCAGTTCGGTTGGACGACTCTGTTCTTGTCGGCAAAAGTCGCTTGAATAGGTGCTGTTTGCTCGTTTAGCTATGTACGCGCCCACTGGTAGCAGCTCTCCTGAGGCCGATGGCGAGTTATCCTGAGACTTATCCCGCTTGTGTGCTTTCAACGACGTTATGGTTGCTGGTGCTTTGAACTTGGCTAATTAGCGGAGATGGATTTTAATCGAGCAATAGACATGGTTTATTGAGTGCGAGTCTCTGGAACACAACATTCACCGGTGGCTAGGATCTCTAGTGTACAAACTAAGCACGCTCCTTATCCTATGCATGTCACCGTTTGCACATTGAAGGTGACTGGTGTAAAAGGACATCGAGAACAAAGGAATGCATCTGCTGGCGGAGGTGGATTCGGTGAGGTTTGGATGCTTGCTAAAGGATACTGCGAGAGGACAGAGATAGAACTTCCAGGGGCGCTGGCGCTCTTACTGAAACTCCCGGTGAAAATGAAAAGGCAAGATAGGAAGAGAGCACTAGTGGAAGATCACTTTTGTGAATAAGAGAAGTGTAAAACATCTCTTGACGGTCCAGACATGTTCATATTTTTATGCGTTTCGAGCTGTCATACTATTAAATTGCTCCGTCCAGAGCAGGCCTTTGTGCAGCCGAGCGCAATCCCCACAGTGACGGAGTCATTATACGCGAGAATATGGCCGGTTGATCGCTTGATAGGTCTCTTTTGAAAACCGTAGCTAGTCAGTGTAATGCGACAAGAGCCAGTGACCTTATTTAGTTAACGTCACGGTGCCACCAGAGAACTTGTGGTATTGCTTTAAAATTCTTGCTAAACGAAAACCCACCACGTTCTTGACACTAACGTTGCTTTTCAGTGGCCGCTTATTAGGTGAGCTTGGGTCCACCTTACTCATGGCTAACTACCTAAATGATGGGCATCCCGCACCGCGCAGCATGCGGCTGCCCTGAGAGATGACACATAGGTAGAATTGCATTACTTTCTCCAAGCACCCGACCGCCTTCTCCATTATTACTATGAGCATGTAATTCTATATTTTTAGATTGCTGTGATGGGAGTGATGAGCACGACGGTCGAACACAGCACGAGTCTACGTGCACGTAAGTGCGAGCACTGCTCATTTTCTTGTTTTTCTTCATCTTTTCTGAGAATCGGTTTTATATGAAAATAGTTTGCTCTGACCTGTTCAGCCTTTAGTAGAATGTTGGTTACAGAGGAGAAACGTCAAAAGACCCAACTTTGACTCTATTACTATGATGAGCTTTAGTTTCAATACCGAATTGCACCTGAGATAAGTGCTTCGTTGATGAGGTAGTTTACGTGTCGCGGTACCCCATACCCCCGGGTCTCTGACTCATTTTTCACTATTTCGGACCTCCTGCCTTTCGACGAGAATGCCGTGGATTTGAACTTTCGTGTCGTTGGCCATTCTTCTTACAGCTTACAGTTGATCACATCCTTCTTCCTGTTCTTGGTTTGGAGTAGCGTTTTATTAACAAAAGAATTAAAAAGATTAGCATTATTAAAGCTGCATCCCATCATAGGCGTAACAGCCCCATAAATATAAGGTTCGAAAACGACAAGATTTTAAATACGCAACTGAAACGAGAATGAAGAGGTGGCTCAGTTTAGCACTTCAAAACGGATGTAAAAACAGGGGGAAATACCTGTCACATCTGATTAATTAAATGGACGTAGAAAAATTCGTCCTCAGTAGCAAGAAAGAAACAGTCAAACTAAAATCTTTAGTATATGGACAATCTGAGGTTGATTCTTCATGTTCGGTTATCGGATAAAAAGATAACCCTCCACCGGATGCCGTCTCGAAACGAAAATTGCTTATCTTCGTGTGGCACTGGCACTTGAGCGTGTGAATAGTACCAGCGTTGTGTAAAACATTATGAATTGGAGTGAAAACATGAACTCCTGGGTGCGGAACAGGCTACCGACAACAACTGTTTAGTCGGAATGTTTGCATACCTCCTCGTCTAATCGGTATTCTACTCATCTGAAAAATCTGCGCTTCGGAGTTTTCCCCTACATAGTGTTTTTTTCTTTCTTCATTAAACGAAACTCCTCATATTCACAGAAAATCGCAATTGATTTTCTTAACACGAAACATAGTGAGCCTTCTAAACCCAATAACTATCATCTCATTACCCTTACCTCTTTTCTCCAAGGCTTTCGAAACCGTTACCTGCGGTCAACTGCACCCGTTCCGTAAGCGTAAAAGTTTGCTGAAGGACTTTCAGTACGAGTTCCTCCTGCTTTGTTCTGCGATGGATTTGCTATCTGTGGTCTCACTGCTTGTTGGCTATATTCGATAACCACGAGGCTATTCATTTGATCTCGCTAAACATCTCTAATACCTCTAATAAAATTTGTTGCGGTCTGTTATCGAAGCTACCTTTGATCAGGGTCCGACCGAGTCTGTTCTCATGGGTATCATATTTCCTAGGCAGGCGAGCCATCTTTTTCCTAGTAGATAGGTTTCTGTCTCCGCCGTTTCCTGTGAATGCTGGTTTTGCCCCAAGGTTCCGTAATTGCCCCTACAATCTTCCTTCTGTTTGTTGGTGATCATCTGGCAGTAACCTCCACACCACTTAACTGCTTTGTTGGTGATGTCACTCTCAGTTATCTTTCTTGTCTACCTCGTCACGGGGACACCACCAACGTCGTGCTGCTTTTAGTAGGACAGTTACTTCCTACCTAGAACTAATCTCTGCTTGGGGTGCTACCAACCGTTTCTATTTTGCTCCTCCAGTGACTTCTCATCTCTGTTCTACTGAAACATCTGTTATTTTCGGCGACTGAATTCTTACTTGACTGCAATTTGTTCCATGACAGCTTTCATTGTTGAGCTTATCAGCAAATTCTCTATTTTTACTAGTGTTTACCTCTCATGCTACCCGCTAAGTTAGTTTTCTGTTTCTCTCTGGAGGCTTTTCTACACCTCTTATCTTTCATACAAAGCTTTCTGTGTTCGACCACCGACGTCTCCGAAGCATTGCTAGAGTCTGATGGGTAAGCCATGACGTACTGCGTCGGTGTCGTTCTCTGACTGAGACAATAATTATGCATCACGTTCGGTGGTTTGGATACGTCCTGCGTATACCTGTCCATCATCTATCTTTCCATTCTCTTTTTGCACTTACTGGGCAAGGCTGGAAGAACCGTCGTGACCGTCGAGTTATGACTTGGCTTAAGGGTGTGAAGAATTTGGCTTACAAAGGACGTCCGTAATTTGATCTACGGATTCCGAAGCCTCGTTTGTCAAAGTCCCTTCAGTTGATAATATGGAAAAGATCCAAGGGAGCAATCAGGTATGAGGAATATATTGTATATATCATGACGCCGAAATAGCCTCGACACGATAATGTACGTGAAAGCAAACCGTGACGAAAATGATCAGCCAAATAAGCAGTTTTAAACCAAAGGCTCTCGGAAAGTGCAACACACCTCTTATGCAATAAAACAACCGACACCAAAGAAATATCGTAACATCAATTTCAAGCCTCAAAACAGAAAATTATGCCCCAAAATAGTTGGCCCTCCTCGATAGATCAATGCCACTACGAGCTTCAGTTTTGACGTCGTTCGCTGCTTCCTACTTTCCTGGTTGGGACCCAAAAAATGGAAAGTGTCGTTGGTTGGAGACGCTGAGAGACATGGGTTAAAACCGAAGTCAGTGGTGCGAATCGTGTATGGTCTGTATGGTCTGTAGAACTCATACTCCTCCTCCTCCTCCCAAAAATACACCGAAAACAGACAGAAAAAACCACAGCATATTTACGGAGAAGGCGCATATATTGTTGCGTCCGCACCATGCCTACTTTCAAGCACTTTGTATATATATATACGTATATATATATATATAATATATATATATCAACGTTCAGCCTAAGAAAAACAATTCACTGCCGAATAATTCCAAGAGAATTGTAAAAGCAAGCCAAAGAACCCGATTTCTTCGACCCAAAATAAATAAGCTTTCGTCGGGCAACAAGAAAAGAGCGCTACAGTCGTAATCGTTATCGATATTGTTGTGACTCATGTGGGGTACCAAAGATGAGCAGTGTATTACACAGTCGTCGGTGGGAGCATAAATAAAATTGGTGTTAGATAACAGGTTGTTGATACGATCGAGAACGATTTATCAAAGTACAGCACCATGAGAAATCCGCGATCAGTTTGACTGTAGGTGGTCTATTTGCCGAGAACGCATTAGAAGATACGTTTTTTATTTTTATATGACAAACTTCTGTGTGAGCTCATAGCAGTTTCATAGATGTCACGGACGGTACGTACTCGTGAACGGCGACCATAGACTGATGAGTTCCCTTTCTGATTTCTTCTGTTTCAAGCAGACAGAAGAGAGCTTTTACTGAGTGATTGAGTGGCTTGTCGACAATAGAGGCCAATTAGTGTTTGAGGGGCCGGCACAAGATTCCTCAGGGGTTCACGCGAACAGCCGAATACAGATATATGCTAGTCATTGTATAAGACCGGGAACATCATGCTCGTTAGGAAGTCTTTAAGACCTTACATCTATCATTGTTACGATTATCCGTTTCTATTATATGGCCCTTGAGGTTCTACTAACCAAATATCATGCCCATTGTGCTTAATTCCATGTAGTAGTTACGCGTCTAATAGCATGCAGTCTACCCAAATCGCCATAGAAATGAGTTTCATGCCTGATTATTTACTTTTCTTTGATAGCATATTCAGTAGTTTTTGACATTTAAATGGTGAAATGTATGACATTATAAATTCATTTCAACTGGGATCATCAATGAACTGGGGGTTTGTTGCGGATTTTTAGTCTTTTGGCAGAAGCTCATCAAAAAGCTCGCTTTGCAATCGAACAAGGGGTAATGGAGGGACACAAAATCTACAAAGAATTCGTTGAAACAGTAAGCGATCACTTACGAAATTGTTGCGTTTTAATTTTTTTGCATCCTAGGTTGAATATCTGGCTTTTCGTTCAATTTTTCGACTTATATGGTCTTTACATTTAGCATATTAATATTCCTATCCTATTGCAATCTTAGTGTTAGAAACGGAGCATTTTTCTTTCTGCTGAAAGCCAGCTTATTGGCCGACGAACTTGCTTTTCATAGCTTGAACACCTACGGGCGATCGATGGTCACTGTGTTCCTCCGTGTTTCAACAGTTAAAATGCTGACATTTTTTTATCAAGCCAGGTATTCGTTCTTTAAAGTAAATCGCCCGACGGGTGCATAGTGTCGCTGTACTAGTGTTGTTGGAAGGTTTGTTGTTGGGAAAAACTGGGTTTTTGGCGCAGAATCTGTACACCTACGTGTCACAGAAGTTCCGGATGTAGAAACTCGCTACTGCCACGAACTACAAGCTGCTTTACTCGCGTTCTGCTACATTAGGTAGACTCAATGCTTTGCAAATTATCTCCACCAATTGCAACCTACCTTGTTATTTCATTACGCATAGAGTGATTTACGAGAAGTACGGAAACCACCATAGGGAAAAAGTTATGATGTCGGAGGGACGTGTAAAACATTCAAATAGGTGTCAGTTTATTGAGTCTGATTTTATGATGGAAAAATTGCGATTGATTGTAAATACATGGAGAAAATGTTCATTGTCTTAAACGTCTGGCAAAAAAATGGAGAGCCAAGACGAAGCGAAGCTTTCGGGGCCACGAAACGTCAATGGAACCCTTAGTAAGCATTGATCCTAGGTTGAAAGCAAGGGATCCAGTGAGGGCAGCACGACCATGACCAGTTTTAGTGGTGGTCTCGGCGCTTTTCGGATAGGGAATAAATCTGCATAGAGTGCTACTGTTGGCGAAAAGGTTTACTGGATTGAATGTTTCGAAAAGACTAGTTGAGAACGAGGGCAACCTCGTAGGGAGCTAAGGGAAACGACATTCACAGGAAACAGCTGATGTAAAACCCCACTAACTGAAATGGAAAAAATTCGCATACTTAAGAAATGTGACATTCACAATAATTGGGCCGCACACAACTCAAAGAAATAATTTCGACAAAAGAACTTCGTCCCAAGTCGGTGTCAAGTGAGATCCACTGCGTTTCCCTTTGGCTACGGTTGTGTTCACCGTTGCTTCCTGGACTAGGATTGGTTTCGAAGACGCGCACATATATACTAGTCCTTAGCCCATGGTCAACATTGTTTCTTTGTCCGAAATTGACATGACCCTGGCGGACTGGTTCTTGTTATGCACAAGAAAGATTCAGTGGGGTTCGTGATTAATTCTGTTGATTATTTAGGCCATGTGTAATCTGCTTGCTTTGCTTTTTGGGGAAGGCCGCATGCAATTTACCGACTGCAGACATATTCCCTTAATTCTTCTATTTGCCTCATTGCTACAGAATGCCTCTGCCATGATTCTTATGGCACACCCTCTGTATTCAGATCTGTATCCATATATATATATATATATATATATATATATATATATATATATATATATATATATATATATATATATGTATATATATATATATGCGTTTTTTTCTACTTTGCGAACACAACAATCATGTTCAACCGGATAGAACGCTCCCAAAGAGCCACGTGAGGGGAACTTATGCTAATATTTACTCAACAGATTTTCACGCTTCGGAAATACGTAGTCGGTTGAAGATAATGATTCCATAATTTTCATTAGTAGAACTGAAAATGATTATGCGTTACTTAATAGCGTTGGAAAGTGTCACCGAGACTTGAGACGGCGAAAACAGTAGCATTTTTCCATATGCTAGCACCATTTATTTTCTTTTTAATCCACATCACTTAATTATATTTAGGATTTTATAGTTAGGGTTCACTTATGATAAGGCATTTTGGCCACAAGATTCTTTCAAATAACCATGTAAGTATGGTTTGTGTCAACAGTTATTTCGATGTGGGAATAATTGGCTTACAAAATCTGTTAGCACCTCACGCTCCTTCATGCTTTTACGACTCACCCTTTCCAATGAAGCAAACCTTCGGGTTTCTTATTCAGAATAATACATCGTGCCTCTTTCAGCTCAACAAACGCCAACAAGAAGAGCGATTAGCCGCTGAAAAGGCCGCAGCTGAGAAATCGAACAAGACAACACCTGACGAAAGTAATGAAGCCGAACCGGATTCGATCGGAAGTGTTGAATCTGGAGTACATGAGCAGTCTGCGGATAGTGGTGCTGCGCCGAATGAACCGGAAGTTGAGTCGGCTCATGCGAGCGAGATAGTGCATGGAACTGGTGAACAGGATTCCAGCAATATCGAGCGTCCACCCGAGGATTCAGGTTGTTTTAGTTTAAGTAGCGGCAGTTGATTCTTACTGATCGTAACAAAGACAAACCCTAGTGTGACCATATATCTATATATCTTCTTGTGAACACCTCGATCATTTCCCTGCTAAAACTTGAAAATTATTTTAATCCGAGACGTCCCTGATCTGTATAGTTATTATCTGTTTTTCAGGGACTCAGCTGAATGCTACGTAATGCTTACTTGAGTTAAGGATAGCAAAACGACCCATGTTTTTTGTTAGCCGTGAATAGAGTTGAATTATACCCGCCAGATAAGCCACCGTAAAAAAGCAGTACCACTGGCAAGGATGCAGTGGGTTTTTACGGTTAGTGTTTTATCTGCAAAGTGACACAACGATCGGTTGGTAATATTGTTGCCTGGTGAATGTGGCGCGACAATAATTAGGGTCATATCTACTTGTATTCTCTCGGGACACTATGTTCTGATTAAGACAGAAATTCTCACTTAGCGCCCCTTGAAGAACGGAGGGAATCCCCTATTTGAAATAATAAAAATCCGGACGTCCTGCGGAGGCCCCGTTCTGCTCATTTGTATATAAGCTAGGTCTTCGCGATGGGACCTCCTAGGAAAATCTCAATATCGTTTTGACTGATGAGCAACACTGCGCCAACAAATTGATAGTGGATCATGAATGGCACCCGGTGAGGTGAGGGCAGAGGTTCAAGGAAAAACTACCGCGTTTGATGAACCCTATAATATTTGTGTTTTTCCCTGGTACCCTATTCTTCGTCATGTTCCTGGTGTCACTTTGTCTATAGATTGTATGTATTCTTTCCATAGTCACGCGATGCATACATTCAAGAACGGTGGTTGGGACTGCTAATTATTTTCATGGCTCAAGCTACACAAATTCCCTTTTCACTTTGCGTGATGTTCTGATCACAAATGACGTCATTAGTTCAGTGACATCGTCTTTGGCCGGTTGATGTCGCATTTGATAACTAAAATGGTAACGATGTAAACTTCAGCAGTTCAACAAACCATAAGCAAGTCATGTGACTTATTACTTTGCAGGGTTTATCGGCTAGTTTCTGTAGCCCCTAAAACACCACATTTGATTCTGATTTTTTGAACCTGGATGTAGAATTGGGCTAAAACTATATTCTCGCGGTTGTCTTCCGTCCGTTTCGGTTGCTGGTTTGCATTATTCGTTTATAATGACCAAATTTTTGGCTGATTGGACATTTAAATTGAGGTTGGTGCGGCCGATATTATCTAAAGAATAATCGAGTCTACACCTTGACGTGGTGTGACGACTTGCGTGCCTCCATGATCCAACGAGCTATACAAGATGGCTTATCTCAAGCCGAAGAAGGTCAATGGGTGGAAGCCTGACATAGTAGTCTGCTGCTCCTTTAGGTTGGGGGCTGACCTGAGTTGGCAGCTCAGTCCGAAAACGAGTGGAAGAATAATTGATCCCAGTAGATGGGTTTCCACTCATCTGTACCCTCGCTGCCTCGCGGTCAGGTTCTTGTTAGGACCAAAGGCTTTGGCTAAGAACTCTAATCGTTCTTATGCTTAGTGCCTGGACTGCCTAGCAGTACCCGTCCATCAATCGCCATGAGTTACTCGTCTACAAATAACTCCATACTGCATAGGTCGTCGCGCACGATAATCAGGACCACGCTGCCCATTGCATCGGGCGGGGTGGGTAGTGATAAGTATGCTGCTGCTTAGATTTCCCCCTCTTTTGTTCAACCTGTCTCTTGTCTCCAACCGAATCTCTTCGCCTCTTCTGCCTATCCATAATGTCCCCACTGATAACAAGGCCGACAGTCGCAACGGTTCATTGTCAGATAGTGTAGTAAGTGGTTTCCTGTCTGCTAGGCCTTATTTTCTCAAGCCTTGTCAGCCTCTGCATCTAGGTTCCTTCAATGTGTGCACTTTAATGCAGGCTGGCCAACAGGCTTGTTTGGCTCTGATAGTGGACAGTGGACTCACTTTCGATTGGTGTCTGCTGCTTGGGTGAAACACGAATTCAGGATTCGAGTAGAGTAATTCAGTTGACTGCGCCAAACGTCTCTTCAAGATATTTTCTTCGCACTTGAGGAGACG
>LUCM01008195.1:7417-25957 GCA_008360955.1 Fasciolopsis buskii | reverse complement strand
GACGAGGCAGCTGAGCTGTGTAGCTCTAAATGTGACGTTGTATGGAATAGTATTGAGTGAGAAGGTTAGTCAATCCTTTTGGACTGGATCACAGTCAACAGTCGTTTAATGTGGCCATAGATGCAGGATCGTTGAGTCCGAAAGGATAGTGTTTTTTAGGTGTTTTTTGTTATTCGGCATACCGCTCAAAAGACTGCAGCAAGTGATATGGAGAAAGGCGAGTTTTTCGATTACCTCGTCACTTTGTTCGGAGGAAGAGCTCTGCATTGTAGTGAGCAGGTGACTTTATTGCCAAGTGTGGAATACTTGAGTGCATCGAGTCTTGTGATTACGTGGGCGATGCGACTTGCTGCACAGCGAAGCAGCGCACGGGGAAAGGCGTTCTTCAATTTTGTGCAGACAATAATTATTCCGTCTAGCACAAATTTCCGATACCGGTTCGGTTGCATGGCGACATGGCCTCTTACCGACGGGTGGTTCCTGAGTTTACAGATCGACATATTTCGGGTGAGCTACCACTGGGCGCGGTTCTGTCCAGAGATTGTAGATTCCTATGGAACGTACGTCGATGTGCGTGGCGTTTCCAGTAACTGACGAAATATGAATATCTGGTCGATGCAGTTGATTAAAATGGTCCAGTTTGTTTTTGTTCTACTGGTCTTTACAAAGTCGTATCTCGGTGTTACTCTCCAAAGTGGAGGCCCTGGCCCAGTGTACCGAAGTCGAACTGTGCATGGGGTCTTCTGACATTAGATCGTTTATAGTAGGGAAGTTGTCACTTGAAATCACAAACATAGATTACCACTAGAATTAACTGACAGTTCCATTCATCAGAGATTTGTCAGCACGGTTTTGCTAAGACGCTTGAATAATTGAAAACTTGCTTATCACTACACGTTCCATTTATCAGTTTATAAAAGGGGGCAGTGAAAATTGGATCCGTGGTTGGTACTTTTTAAAATTTTTTTCTTCTTGTAACTGTTTTGCGGCGCCATTGCACTATTATTATTATATACTATCATTATATATATATATATAGGGATGCTCGAAAATCCCTCATTTAGTTTATCCTCACATATTTCTCGAATAACAAACATTTAAGTAGTGCCTTTCCGGTCTTGTCTACATTTGATGTTGATGTGTGATAATTACGTAAGTTTTCCTCTACCCACTTAGTCGGTATTCGCCGCCAGGGGCATTTTACAGGTTCATTGGAGCTTTGGGTTTAGAGTGTACGTTTCAATATGTATTGCATGTGCAGCAGCTGTTTCAATAAACGGGTTTACTCAGTAATCAGTTTGGTTTCTTGTCCGAAACTTTTCATGATTTTACAAACGTGCCATTTTTTCGTTTGTTTCTGTCTGCGGACTCTCGAGGTGTGTATTTCGGTTCGGCACGTGTTTGGAATCTTCACATGCAAAGTGTTATTCAACGTGGAAACGATGTGATGCGAATTGATTTTGATGAGGAGGAATCACGATTGTAGGACCCGTTTCAATTACCCTTGAAGTGCCGTGTTGAACGATGAGTACGAGAAGGTAGATGGTTTAAGACAGGGTATTTATCGAGGCTCGGCAGGTTACGTGGATGAAGATTGTGGAGTAAGGCTTATTTCACTAAGTTTTAGGATCGTGTTGTACTGTGCACCGCCAATGCGCTCGTTGTTGTTACGGTATGAGCGAGACTGGATTTGCGTGTGGGAGAGTGGTCGGTCGTTTTGGAGGTTTTTCGCCACGGTGTCTTTACGGGGTTCGCTAGGTTTGAGCTTGAGTATGGCGGGTGGGTAATCGGGGAAACGCAGTATTTAGGTGCCGGTTCGCTGGATACGATAATCTCGCGTATGGTGAACGTCTAGCAATACGTGCTTAACGTATTTTGCTCTCAGCGTGTGGGTGTCGCAGATGAGGTGGCCAACGTGAATGAGAAAAATGTAAGCGACTAGGTTAAGTAGATGTCTCGCGTTTTGTGTTTGGGGTCCGAAAGACCGTAACATAGCTGAATAGAGACATTGAAGAATATGGCAGTTGAATTTGCGCAGTGGACGATCGATGTTGTATGTTCTGTCGAATCGGGAATGATTTAAGGAGTGGTTTGCGAGTCAGGACTGTTCCGTATGTTGGCTACAGCAGCATCTTTATCTTTTGCACTTGTTCGGTCACGTGCTACGTATGACGAACACTCGTTTACCATATCGTGCCCTATTTTGTGTTCCTCCTAAGGAATGGAAGAAGCCATGTAGAGGCCAACAGATGACGTGGCAACGTGGGATGAGAAAATGTACAGCGAACTTAGGTAAAGTAGGTGTCTCACGCCTTCGTGGTTGGGGTCCGAAAGACTTGTCGACTTGCTGGCTGGAGACACTGAAAGATATGGCAGTGAACTGTGAACAGCGGCGATCGTGCTGTCATTTTCTATCGAATCAGAATGATTGAAAACACGTGCGTTTGTACAGTTAGACTGTGTTCCGTGTGTTGGCTGCAGCAGCGTCTTATCTTTTCCCGCCGGTGTAGGTGCACTCCCTGTTCCCTTTGAATATTCATTCTTTATATAAACGTGTAACTCTGGGGAACGGCAGCGGTCAGTGAGGCTTGCTTTACTGTTTAACGCTGAACGATGCTGATGGTGAAAGAATAATCAGGCTGTCGGCTAAGTTAGTGTTTTTATTTGTTTACACATGCCACTAAAGCACAACTCTAACCTTTCGATACTGCTTCGTTTTATGCTTGCATCTTTTTTGTTTTGTAGGTTCTATTCCTCCCACACCGTGAGTTCTTTTGATGTCTTTTACCTGTGCCCTTCTCTGTCTGTTAGCTTCCGTTTCATCGTTCCTATCACGGAAAACGGGCAGATTCTGACATTGCTATTTTGTTGTGTACTGGCTTCCACATAACTGCTTCACTTATGAGTTGATTACTACTGTTAAATACGAAAACATTAGGGAGCTGGATGATGCAATTTAGTGGCATCGCTGAATGTTGTACTTCATGCCATCTAGTATCGCCTTTGGTTCCGTTGACTGATCTCGTGGAACCCTGCAAATGTAATGCAAACTTGTCTTGTGCATTGTATTTAGCCAGAGAAAGGGCTTGGTAACTATTGAGGTTGTTGATCTGTAGTGTAATCGGAGGATTTGTGGAATTAGTAATGTGGTTCAGCAGAATAATGGCTAATGCACCACACCATTGTGTGTAATTGCTATTTTGCTGCCTTATGCTATTGTAACAGTGCGCTTGCACGTCCTAACTAAGCAATTTAGGCTGTAAATGTATTCCTTGTCAAATCCATTTGTACTTATGGTTATAAGCCATCTTTTAGAGCACTTTAACAGCAACGTGCAACATTAACTACAGCGATCTTCAGTTATTTTACCCTGTTCAATAGAAATCATTGGATGCTGCGTTTCGACTAATCAAGAATGGCATGTATTCAGAATCCGCGTATTCGGGACAGTTAATCAGTACTTCCGTTATTCACTCAAGGAAGTGGATCAAAAGCAATGATGCCATTCATTCCGTTAGTAGAAATACGTATCGAAGGAAGAGTGAAACCATACACCTCAATTTACAGTTGGAAGCGGGCAATGCTCTACGAACGAGTGCTATTAAATCATCCAAACGTAACTGGACGACAGACTACTGGAGGATGGTCTGAGAATGTCAATGCTATTCTATTCACAGCAGAATATCTTGATTTCATTAGGGTTTCACTAATGAGCATACTTATGGCAGTTTTTTGGCCGATAGTTATAAATGCTAACACTAAAATGTCAGGACAAGTGGACGGTTTCTGAAAATCAGTGTGTTGTTGTTGACTAGGTGGAACTCTTACACCTGATTCTTTAGATACATCCGAATCCTCTTGCATTTCGTGAACTGGCTACCGTTGATGTTTTTTGCTAGACAAAAGTGATTTACGGTAAAAGAAGTAAGGCCCACACCCAAAGGGCACACGGAAAAGATCGGCCTTGCTTCTAAAGAATGGAAAATTGTAAGTGGATGGAAAAGCAGATATAGTGTTCCACAGCTTGACAGTCCGGTTGGAAGTAGACTGAAGTTTAGAGGTACAACACAAGAGTAGGAAATTAGTCAAGATGGCCTGAGTACGGGATACATGACGAAAGTTAAGGCAAGTGAGCCGGCGAAAAATGACCCGAAAATAAAATTAAAAGTAGTGACGGTGGAATAGATAACAAACGAATCGTCCGGTGATAGGCCAGTGATTACAGATTCAATATCAGGAAAGGGTCGTCGACCAGCCGGGTGGCTTTTCATGGAACTCGACCAAGTTATGGAAGAGAAGTGGACAAAACTTCACTCCGTATGTGTTCGAAGTGAACTTGAGTTTTGTGGAGTAGAAGCTGGACTGAAGTGAATGATATTCACGTGTTTGGGAGCCCCAGGGAAGATGCATGATGAGAATCCTGTGGTTCACTGACGACATAGTGTTTGCTTGGCGGACATGGCAGCAAAAAGAAGAATCCAGAAGGACGTTGTCGGGAAAGAAGTGTATTGAATGCATGTGCAACGAAAGAGGATGGGTAGAAACACATGATCATGGGAAATACCGGCATTCACGGTGAACAATTAGGGTGAAATACCATAAACACGGAAGGAACTGGTTCGCTTACTGTAGCTACTTGAAACCGGAGAAGAACCAGACTTGGGGAACTGGTCCAGTAATTCTTGTGCCAAATCGAATCGAAGGCTTTGGTGAACTCAAGCAAGACCAGGAACTTTGGTCCGTAGTACTCGAGTGCTGTGGATCGGGAGAGTGAGATGCACGCCAGCAGGTCACCGGTGGGACAACACAGTGGGAATGCATATTGGTGCTTCCTCTTTCGAGAAACGATCTCAGTTGTTCGCAGGTAACGGTTTTGAACAGGTGAGATGGAAATTGAACGATGGTTGTTTGTGTTAAAAGGATCATCGGATTTACGAATAGAAGGAACCAGTTCGTCTTTCCAGGGGTCTGAAAGGTAGAAAGTTTCAACGACAAACGAAAGACTACATTGAGAAGGAGACTCCTTAGAGGCTTGCATTTAAGGAGAGTCTATGACATACCACCAGAATCCATTGGTTAGAATGCTTTCAGAGGCGCGGTTTGGCGCATCTTCCTAGTGCTAATGCAATCTAGGAATTGCGGGGCAGTGGGGACAAAAAAAAACAGGAGTTTTAGGTTAACTGAATGAAATGGGTCTGTAAGCAAACGGAACGGCAAAAACTTCGGCTTCCTCCCTTGATTCGCCAGCGTAACCAAAAGAAGTGCAGCTATGAGGAAAATTGTGCGAGCAGAAATTTCAGGAAATGGCTGTCAATTGCGGATGGGTCCAGGCGTTTGACTTTGCAGTGGACGAAGTGCTGTTGGGTTCTCTGTAGGGTTTGTAGATTTCGGCGATGGCGCGAATGGGTGAGCTGCGTTAGCGACGGAATGCCAAAAGCTTCATACGTAATTAGGTCACTCACGAGGTTCTGGCTTGCCAGGCTTGGCAGGGTGGAATAAAAAAGTCACACCTTGAATAACTGGGAGATTCTAGGGAAATAAAAAAATCAAGTAAAACGTCAGCCGTTTCAAGAATAAAAAAATTCGATAATAAAATCGCCCCAGTTCACTGGACTCCAGCACCAGAATGTTTTTCCGAGGCGAATAGAGGGCTCCTGTGAGTAAAGTTGATGGGTGGTAGCAACGGGCCTATAAACCAAGAGGAATAATGGATTTCTGAGTACAGTAAGAGCATATAGATGAGGATAAAACAGATTCTGAATGCGGTCGCTAGATCATTTCAATTTACCTATGGATTCAACTACTTGAAGTGAATTGTTAACCAGGGCAATCTTTTTGGTTTCACATTCCAAAACCGAGTTGTTGGAAAAGTGTACGGACCACTCCTGGTTATGCCTTTTGGGATCTCTCAAAGTAGTGACATGTTAAGTTCTGTAGCACTGCGCGAAAATAACAAGTTGAAAGTGGGAGCAGTCGCAACTTTTTGGAGAGCGATAAAGAAAACAAAAAGAATCGGAACTGCAATTCGCGATTGGGAAGCCTGGAAGGATTACTCGGCAGCTGATTGTTGGCACTAATGCCTACTTCAGACACAGAACAGGAATTGAAATCTTTTTTTGGGGGAACTAGAGGTTAACATATCCTTGGCTTTCGTCAGAAACCGATCAAGGTACCAGGTGATTAAGAGAATTGATGAGTATAATCAATATTGCCATTCAGTCAAAGAATTTTGGTGCGGATTAGCTCGATTGTTCTGTGAACTCGTATAGGAAAACGGAAAACTGGAGTGAGTGAGAGACAGAGAGAGATTAAAAAACCGGTCGCCATGGCCTTAACAGGGTAAATGGCGAATCATGTGAGGCCTAAGTAGCTCAGTTATGGTTGAGAGCCAGACGACAGCAAAACCGTCTACCATTGGCGCTCCTCTCGAAGGTCGAGTTCATCCATAATCGCTCACGATACATCTCGGATGCAATCTTTGTGTACGTTTTCAAATTCAAATAAAGCTACTGTAACTTCAAGTGAAATTTCTTCAAGTTCTTTTGGAAATGATTCGAAGAATTTAAGAAAACTCCACGTGAAGTTTAAAGCATGGTTTACCAACCATTAAGGAATACCAGTTGACTTATACGGTTGGTTCTAGGGGCTAAAATAAGTGGGGTTTTATGCAGAGGATGCTTTGCATTATCTCATGCGTGCGTCTGACTGTAGCGGTACAGGCCTTGATATTAGAAACCTCAAAATAGTAGGATTGACGAACGGAATAAACAGCTTGCAAAACTAGAACGGACAAAATCATTGTAACTTCAAAAGTTAACCGTCTCATCAACTACAAAAATAATGAATTGGAGTCTGAATCCCAGGGCCATAGTACGAAGACAAGCACTCGCTTTTCGAAAGGGTCCATTGTTTGAGTAGACTGTTCACTTACTAGTCATCTTTACTGAGTGAGCTCAGTTTGTATGGTTTGATTCCTCGCTTTCTTTTGATTCGATTGCTGAAGAACTGAAGCCCCAGTCCCGGTTGATTACGGCCCTGAGGGCGGATTTCGTATGTTGCTGGAGCCACCGGGCTATTTGGAATTCACCGATAAACAGTACACTTATCGGCTTTATCCATTTGATAAAATTTATCAACGAAACAAGGAAAGTGAATGGTCTCCTCAGGATACGTCCTTGGGTCGATGGAGCGGATGGAGTTATGCCGAAACTGATTTACTTCGAGAGAACAAATACGCTCTAATGTTGTTCGAAAATGGTTTAGGATGCTGGAACGGACCGGCACGGTCAGTCAAAGTAAGTGGTTCTCATTCACTTGATGTCGCAATATGAATTTCTTTTTCACAACATCCCAGAAGAATTGCGTAGCTGATGAAAGAGTCCCACTCTGATTCAGTCTGTTGGTCACGTGTTCGATTAACAATCTGCTGTCGTTACTGTTTAGATGACTCACTTGGTAAACATTGTTTAGTCCGTTGAATGTTCACACTGTACAACGACTATTTTTCCGCTTTTCAAAAGTCGCAAGTGACACGGTGCCCCTTTGTGCAAGTTTTATGATTTGCACCCGAGTACTTTATTTTTTCCCCTCCCGGTTTCAGCGTGGAGTTAAATTACGTTTTGTTGATGTTCTTCCCCAGCTGCTTTCATGTGGAGTCATCTCTCAGCTGACTATATTGCGCGTTAATTTTAAGCGTTGGTTACTGTTTCCGAAGCTCAATTTTAGACGATAGTTTGGTGGTTTTCCTTCGATCGAGTTAAACTATCTTCTGATGCAATTCCATATCGAAAAAATTAGTTTTTCTTTACAAACTGTCTTGTTACTCTGTGATGTGTGTGCGTCGTTACCCAGCTCACTCCCGATGTGGAAGATATCGATTCGTTCAAGCGAGTTTGTTCTTCCGTCGATGTTGCTCGGGTGCTGCTTCTTGTGGGCGATCTCATGCTGTGGTAGTTGGTGGCAGAGTACGGGGAGTGGTTTTAGGTCTTCGGCGATTCCAGTATACCCGAGCACATTTTTGTTTTTTTAATTCCCGGGGGGGGGCTTGTCTGTTATGGCGTGTCATTACGTTGTGATTCGTAATTACTGAGGCACCTTTGAATATGGCGAGTGATGAAGGTTTGGTGGTATGTTAGTGTTTTGCGTTCACGAGTTTGCGCTTTTGCCTATTTCTTGTTACCTCTAGAGTATTGTTGTTTCGCCGTAGAGGCCCTTGTATTACCCGCCGATGCGTCAGCTCAGTTTTTCCCGGTTTGGACAACCATTACTCTTTCCAATGTGTTTGGGTTGGTTCGCCTTTTACCACTATCGGATCAGAAGAAGAAAGAACGGGATAGAGTGAACTTGGACGAAAAATGTATCCTTTTAACGAACATTGCGACAAGAAAATGCGGGATGGCTCCAGAACGCAATTGAATATGCCCGGGCACTGAGCCCTTGACTCTATATCTTATATTTCTCCGGGATTGGGAGAACCGTGTGACAGCTAGAGATAACACGGAGCTCTGCCCTAATGGGCGTCCTGGTTACGGCATCGTCATTCTTCCATGTAATCGATGGCCGGAAATACTATCACCATCACTGCTCGGGAACAGCGACCAATGTAGAAGTCGTTCTGTGGGTTGTGCAAAACCTTCCCATCACTCTGTTTAATATGTGCGATGCTCCCATACGTTGTCTAACACTAAGTTAGGACCCGTACTTGGCTAATTACTTGAATTTCACACAAATTGCCGCGATATGTTTGCCGATCTTTGAAAGCAAGATGTTCAATACGATTCTTTGATATTGTGTGTTCAGGCTGTTGCGGAGCGTGGGCAATTGTTTCAATGCCTGCTGTGGTTCTGCGCTTTCGATAAGGATGTCATCCCGAAAGCCACGTGTCTCATGATTTGTGATGCTGTGATTGGGTTTCTGTGGTCGCCCCGAGAGACTTTATGATAGTAATACATAGGTGAAGATTATGTTAATAATTATACAGTTCAGTTAGTTTCTCTTGCCGAGACAAGGCTCCGCTTGTGGGATCATGATCTTGCCGAACCCCACTTGTGCACTTATGAGGCTCGCTCAGCGGCTATATACTAGTAGTTCTTGATGTTGTTAGGAAACTAGATACTTGGAACCTTACTGTGGATGTTGCTCTCTCGCTGGCACGTATTGGGTTGCGCTCTCTCTAGTACACAGGTTCTGTCTAAGCAGTTATCCAACCCCGCTGATCTCTCTCATTGGTATGGGAAAGTCCGAAGGCATCTCATTGAAAATGACATAAGGAAAGGAAGGTACTTGGCAGTTTCTGAGCAACAGTGCTCATTGTACTTGTACTCCAAGTAGTTTTCAGCTATGGCCTTCTATGTTGGAGAGTTGTTATCAATAGCGGAACTTTCTTGCATGATTAGTCAGCATATTCAAGTTCTATGGAGATTACAGAAGGTGCCTCTCGATTTCGGGAAAGAATGCTAGAAAATTGTGTGCAACTGGATGTGGAGGCTAGTGGTGTAGCAACTATATCGGTTCTACAATGTTCCGAAAGTATCCTAGTGTGATCTCGATTAAAAGTGACGTTGATCGAGAGTGATGATCATCAAACCGGTATTCTGTCAACAACACCATTCTGTGGAATGTGGATGTCATTGGGCAATGCAAACGCACTTGCTCGTAGCTCGAAGGAATGGAGAGTGAAACATTGCTGTTGAGGTATTTAAGGGAAATTTTCCACAATTTCTCTAACCTATGGATCTCGTGGTTGTGGTCGACACATTAGATGTGGTCCCGCCCATAAATGGTTACTGAATTGATTTCACGAGATACGGTCACTCGCCAGAATGTGCCAGTGCCCTGGCGTGATCATATTTTTGTTGCTGTATCTTATGTTTTTATTATACGGCAATCTCTTAGAAGAGGACAGCATGTGAAGCCTATGGCCCACAAATGACATCTGGACATTTCGGATTTGAGTAAATTTATGCTGGAAGAAATGCATTTACGGAGGTTGAGAGTTTTTCAGGACAGTGCAGATAACACTCGGGAGATGTTGCATCTGTCAAATCAAATTAGATTTGCTTTACTACTATGACTCACAGTTGTTTCTATACGGCTGACAGTATGTACTAAATACTCCAAAGCACATTCCAGCTGCTTCGCATCCCAGTGTAAGGGATATATGTCCTATATAGTATGTATATATTATATTATGTTGATATACTAGTAATCTGGAGTGCGTAAAACAAAATTGCCGGGCAGGTTGGGAGAATGATGTTCTTTCTCGTAGGTCTTGTTCAACAGAATAGTATTGGTTTGTTCGCTGAGCTGGGTAATTTGGTTGCAAACTCTTCATCATCAGTGCTATGATATTGTGGCGAGCGTCTGGTTACCATCGTCCGTCTAAGTGGGTCATCTAGTTTTTTAGTTAGTGTTGATTGACTGCTCTTGGTGAAGTGGTAGGGTGGAGATGCTGCCCAGTTGCTTCATTCGCCCTCGTCTGTTGTTGACATGGAAATAAGACGTTTATTTAGGGTTTATCACAAATGCCAGGTCTTCAGGACACCACTGTGTTATCGACTGCCCATCAAATCCATGGTTCCTCTGTGGACGCACTGCCAGGTCGTTCAGGCCGATTGTTGTGCTGACGGCCCCATGTTGAGTCTTTTACCAAAAGACCACTCCACTGTGCTGCCCACGGACCCTTACAGGGTGATAGCCTGACAGCCAACACTCGACATTCCCATGGCTTGTCCGTGGCTATTTGGTAAGTACGACTTCATCTTATTCACGGTTAATTGCTCACTTCCTGGAAGCTCCTCCATTCGAAGCCTGGGTGTGCACCAGATAGCACAGGGCTCTGCCCTTTGAGAGTATCGAAGATCCGGTTAATGGTACAAAAGTAATGCATAAAAAGGATCTAGCCTTCAACTACGTTAGTTGAAGTTCATGTTGGAAAAATCAAGATGCAAAAGGCGGACTGAGACAACAGAAAGGAGAATGCATGGGTGCAGATGCAAAACCCTCAAGATGCATTGACTGGGAAAAACTCAATCAGAGTTGTAAGTCGTTTGTTATTCAGATCGTACTATATTGACAAGTTATCGTTCATATATGTACATACTGTTTATCTCCCCCTGTGCAGGTTTCCGTACATTGTGATTCTCAAACTGAGATTCGGTCTGTTGAAGAGCCGTCCAGGTGTGTGTACACAATGGAATTACATACACCTGCAGCCTGCTTTGAATCCCCTGAAGTCATCCTGCGACGCTATCACCAAGAGCTCTAGGATGGTACTGATGTCAGCGTCTTCCTCCTGGTGTTCTAGATCACTTCTTATCTCAAAATTCCATTCGTCTTCGTGGTCGCTGAATGTCTATTTGAATGTCACTTTTGTACACCCCTCCTTTCCAGTATCAGTGGATCTGTGTATGCACAAACTGTTCGATTGCCTCACAAAGAATGCTTGTCAACACATCTTTTATTCGATTACAGTTGAACACCTTCTTGGTTCCTTCTGAAACCTATTAATAGGAGGAATGTTGTTCTAGGTTTTGATAGAGCGATCGTTTATTCGTTGCTATTTTTGGTCTTACTAACTGTACTTGTTGTTTTATCATGGAGCATCGGCACCTTACTTATGGGAGGAAAGCAAAATCAGCCTGGTATTCCAAGATCCCCATTGGGACACGAGCCGTCATTCTGATGCCACCTAGTTTCCATGTTTCCTGAGTGACAACGGGCCTACACCTTGACGTCTGACGGCCTGCGTGCCTCCATGACCGAAAGAGCTATACAGGATGGCCTATCTCAGGCCGAAGATTCAGTCATGCCTGGAAGGTCAATGGGTAGAGGCCTGACAAAGTAGTCTGCTGCTCCTTTAGGTTGGGGGCTGACCTGAGTTGGCAGCTCAGTCGGACCGCGCTGCCCCTTGCATCGAGCGGGGTGGGTAGTGATAAGTATGCTACTGCTCAGAGTTCCCCCTCTTTTGTTCAACCTGTCTCTTGCCTCCAACCGAATCTCTTCGCCTCTTCTGCCTATCCATAATGTCCCCACTGATAACAAGGCCGACAGTCGCAACGGTTCATTGTCAGATAGTGTAGTAAGTGGTTTCCTGTCTGCTAGGCCTTATTTTCTCAAGCCTTGTCAGCCTCTGCATCTAGGTTCCTTCAATGTGTGCACTTTAATGCAGGCTGGCCAACAGGCTTGTTTGGCTCTGATAGTGGACAGTGGACTCACTTTCGATTGGTGTGTGTGCTTGGGTGAAGCCGAATTCAGGGATTCGAGTTATGGTATTTAGTGGAACCTGCCCCATAGTCTCTTAAAGATATTTTTTCGCCACTTGAGGACGACGCAGCTGAAGTGTGGGTCAACGTTGTATAGATGTTCGTGAGTGGGAGGCTTAGTAACCCTTTAGATGGATAGTCACAGTGATTTGTGCTGAGATGCAGGTAGTGGTCCCGGAGATAGTGTTTTAGGTGTTTTATTTGTTTCTCGGCTAGGCTCAAGATGCCGGCGTGATTATGAGAAGACGAGTTTTACGATACCTCGTCACTCTTGTTGGAGAGCGGTTGGAAGTGTGTGGTAGCAGGTGACCTTTATGCCAAGTTTGAAACGGTGCAATGGAGTCTTGTTTCGTGGGCCGTTGCTTGCCCTGACAGGAAAGGAACGGGGAAAGTGCTTCTTCTTTTGTTGGGACCAATAATTTTCCGTCTGCACATTCCCGTACGGTCGCGTGCATGGCGAGATGGGACTTTATCGACGGGTGGTCTGGTCAGATCGTATTCGGTGAGATAATTGGCGCCCCGGTTCTGTCCGATTGTAGATCCTTCTGGACAGTACGTGATGTTGCGTGGCGTTTCCCAGGTAATGAAGAATATTGAATATTGGGCCGATGAGTGATTAAAATGGTCGAGTTTGTTTTGTTTTCTGGTCTTTTCCAAGTCGTTCTCCCGGTGTTACTCCTCCACGTGGGGCCTGGCAGTGTACGAGTGAATGGTGATGGGGTCTTTGATTAGATCGTTTTTGTGGGAGTTGTCCTTGAAATAACATAGTTGATGAATTAATTGCGTTCCATTTCTCAGAGTTGTCCTGCACGGGTTGTAGGTACTGAATTGTAACAAATTGTTTTCTCACGTTATGTAAGTTGTATAGGGGGCAGTGGAAAATTGGATCCCCGTGTTGGTGACTTTTTAATCTTTTTTTTGTGTAATGTTCTTCCGTGCGCATCTGCCGATATATTATATTTAATATTTATATATATATATATATATATTAGGATGGTCCGAAAATCCTATTTGTTTAAATTTTTCGTAACAACATTTGTAGGCTTTCCCCGGTCATTGTCTATTGATTGTCTGTGTGTGTAATCTGTTTTTCCTTACCCTTCGTCGTATTCCCCGAGCGCCAGGGGCATTTTCTAAGGTTCATTGACCTTTTGGGTAGAAAGTGTACGTTATTGTATGCTGTGCCGGCTGTTTCCAAAATCTGTTCTATATTTATCAGTTTTGGTTTCTCTGTGAACTTTTCCCATGATTTTAGTGCATTTTTATGTGTTTCTGTTGCGACTCTCGGGGTGTATTTCGGTTCGGATTTGTGTTGACTTTCCCAAATGAGTGTTTCTTCACAGTGGGACGATGTAGTGCGATCTTTGATATTGGAGAGGAGGATCACCGATTGTGACTTTCATTCTTGGAGTGTTTAGTGAACCGAGGTTGTGGTAGTAGCGTAGGGTAAAGGGTTATCCGAGGTCCGAGCGCTTCCGATGGTGAAGCTGTGGGTAGCTTATTATTTCATGGTTTTTAGATGTTTGTATGTGCGCATGCGTCAGTTCCTGTTGTTGCGGTGCGGAATGGATTTTGCTGTGGGAGATGTTGTGTTTGGAGGTTTTCGCAGGATGTTAGGGGTATCCCGTGGTTTGGCTTGAGTGGGGGGGGAATGAGAAACGCAGTTTATGGTGCCGGTTATGGAGTCGTATCTTCAGGTATGGTGAAACGTTACCATTACCGTGCTTTATTTTGCATTCCTCCCACAGAGTGGAGATCAGCAGATGACGTGGCAACGTGGAATGAGAAAATGTACAGCGAACCTAAGTAAAGTAGATGTCTCGCGTTTTCGTGTTTGGGGTCCGAAAGACCCGTCACCTAGCTGACTAGAGACATTGAAGAATATGGCAGTGAATTGCGAACAGTGGCGATCGTGTTGTCATTTTCTGTCGAATCGGAATGATTAAAAGAGTGCGTTTGCGCAGTCAGACTGTTCCGTATGTTGGCTACAGCAGCATTCTTATCTTTGCCACTCTGTTCCTCTTAGAAATTCCCGTTGTCAATAGGAAAATGTAACTTTGGGGAGAAGGCAGCGGTTAGTGATGCTTGCCTTGCTGTT
The DNA here is from genome assembly GCA_008360955.1 of Fasciolopsis buskii. Lineage (NCBI taxonomy): Eukaryota > Metazoa > Platyhelminthes > Trematoda > Plagiorchiida > Fasciolidae > Fasciolopsis > Fasciolopsis buskii. The sequence goes on along the minus strand of LUCM01008195.1, from coordinate 11,596 downwards.
TAACGCTGAACGGTGACGGAGATGACTGCTCGTATGTTATTTAGTTTGATCGTAGAGGTCAGTTTGCTGTCGCCCGTTCTTTGGAATTTGGCTCACAGTTTCATGCTTTTGGTTGCTGACCTGTTCTCTTTTTACTCGCGTCTAGTCCTTGGGAAACATTTCACTGTTTCTATACATGTTACATGTCAGGAATAGGTTAGCTACTAACTATTGGGTTTGTGAACATGGATTTAATATGCGGCACAGTGGACTGGGTTGGAATGAGAGGACTTATCACTGGGCTAAATTCCGTTGTATGTGGATCACCGTAAAGATCACAGTGTCTTGAAAATTGAAGCAAGCGAGTTTCTATTTGTAGGTTTAATATATGATTAAATTCGCTATAGTGGGAAGGCTAAACATGATCTTAAACTTATAAAGGATGTCGAGAAATGCTTAGTATGCCCCGCAGTACAGGTGTGGTAGTTTCCCCTTCGAATCTTAACGGCGAAGATTTGAGTTTGTGGAATAAGATAGTACGGAGAGCAATGAGTTCTGTATATGCATTTCGTGAGAGTCTGTTACGCTGCTTTCTTATTCTCGTTATTCCAGTGAACAGTGCAGTGGAAAATGTAGATCAGTAATAATATTCGCGTTTCTATTGACCATTGAATTGTCTCAATTCTACAGGAGCCGAACGCATTACCCCTCACATTCTCCGACATCCTGCTATACGCAGTGACGACACTATTCGTATTACTGATCACACGAAAGTTATTCCGTTCCGCAGCGTGGGTCCACTGGTTCGGTCACGATACCCTAAGAAGTAAACTCTCCTCGAATGAGATTCCGGGATGCAGTTTGTCGTCCTCCAGCACATCAAGTATGTGTTGTGCTAACTGTATTTCGTCTTGCATCAAAGTATGTTTCGTCTTTTCAATAATTTCCTGTTTTTCTTCCGTAACAACAATATCCGTATTGAGCGCAAAAAAGTACTGTACATTCGAATGCTGTTGACGAGTAATCCGCCGAAAAGCTTGATTTTATCAGTTCCTGTTGATTTGACGATAACAAGTTGTAATCGGAGAAACTAGGTGGGCAGTCTTATATACATACTGGAAGGTGTTAATCAAGTATTCCTGTCAATTCCAATCAACATTTTCAAGATACTGGAGGTTTTGCCTCAGTTATTGAAAACTAAATTTGGCTCCCCCGACCTTTACCTATTCTGTTTTTTGCGTTCATTACTAGATCAGGGCACAAAAGAGAATGAGTCGTGTGTGAATACCCCTTTAGAGAAGAAAAAGGCCTTGAACCAAGGTTTGAATTTGCTGACTGAAGAGGAAAAAGAACGGGAGGCATCAGTTCGCGCAGCCCAGTTATCCTCTATTTTCAAATTGATGCAGTCACAACCGGATCGTTTTGGGGACATGTCTATTGAGGATATGAGTGACCAGTTTCAAAAGTTCTATGTTCGCCATTGCGAAGACTGATGCTTGTCGTCATTTCGGTGGCTTAACACGCCTGTTCTCCCTCTGTATATATGTATGCACTTTTCACCGTAATGCAACTGACTTCTTACCATACATTTATTTGATTCATTGTATTCATCATCTGTGAGACTTATAAGTTATGCCTTTTGACACGAATACAGAAGACCAAGTGAAAGCGCGATTTCGAGTATTATTGGTGTTGTTTCAATCCGTACAATCTTTGTTTCGGAGTTGGGTACCCGAGAACTACCAGAAAACATCGTCTTTGAGTGTAAACTTCGGCGAGTCCAGTCTTAGTAAATGTCTGCTTTATGAGCAGCCACTAAGTGTCCATGGCCCGAAGAACTCCACTATCCTTTCTATACGAGGTTTTTCTAATTTCCATTGTTCCGATGTCGGGTCCACGCAAGTTTCCACGGCGAACCGCAGCTCGGTGGATTTATCTGAAGGCAGCATTAGTGGAAGAAAAAATAGTTTGTAAACATTACTTAGACCTAAGTATTCATTTCATTTGGCTGGCTTCATTGTCCTCATGTTCATCCGAATGAGTCATAAAGCTGCCCCAGCTAACACTCTTGAAATTTTTAAAGTATGTCTCCAAAACGCGCTTATAGGATCACATGTTTGTTCTCACCTTTCATACTCCAGATACGACCTCAGTCTTCCAGTTTCCGGTGATCCCGTTTCAAGTGCTTGTGGTCAGGCTAGCGTTGGGATCGCTGTGAGCACGCGAGCATAGCGTACACTGTTAAACTTGATTCCAACCAACAGTCATTTGTTTGCAGTCCGCTTGGACAGTTCTGCACGTGTCAGTAGCAGTTGAATAAAGTGTCATTGTTTGTTCGTCGTATCTGTGTTCGCCCGCTGATTCCAGCTCCCCCTGGACGAAAGACAAGTTTTACCGGGAGTTATCTTGGTTACCACGACTTGTGCATTCAATGGACATTGTGGTCGTTGCTGGTGGTTTTCAACGCCGAAATGGGCTGATTGACGGAGACGAGGCGGTACATCGGAGGCCAGTTTTCTTTCCCAACCTATGGCACCAAAAATGACGATTGTCTCAACCAAATTTGTTCTAATCAAAGTTTATTCCTAGCGAACACCAGTCTTTGTCATAAGTGATATCAGCTCATCTGGCACCCTCCGCCTTCATAACGTTGGACTAAGATTGATCACAGTGTCATCGGCCACCCGTGGCGTGAATCAATCGAGGACTGCGGATTATTTTGATCCAAACTTGTGGATTCAGGTCGTTCTTTCTCCCGTGCTCGTTTTCGTTTGTCCCTAGTCTGCGGTCACATCAGCACAAAAACGACGCGTCCTACCACAATTACTCTAGATGAGGATCCCCGACTCCAGTTCTGATCGGAGCTTTCGATGTGGTTGTCGTCTCAACAAAATGCCCAGGATCTGAGCAAACATCGGGAACAAGTCAAAGAATCCTTACACTCAGCGGTAGCTGCCACACAGGACTCCTTTCCATGTAAACTCCGGAGAAGAGGGATATTCTCGACATCAGCTACACCACTGAATGCTCACAGACCTTCGGATGCAACGTACAATGAGACGCGTTAATCCCTAAGGTGTCAATTGGCAAAGGGTCACGGAATCGATCACGAGCAGTGGTGGTTAGAGAAATGTCGAGACCTGACAAAAGTTGCGGCCGTCGGCAATAACCACAACGTTTATCGACTAATTAGGAGTACTGGCCCACGGAAGCCGAGCATAAGCATAGTGATTAAGGAATCCGAGGGCACACTGATTCACTCTCAGGACCATCAGAAGGTGCGTTGGGCAGAAAACTTTAGGAAACAGTTTAGTTGACCCATGGCCACATTGAGCCCTCACACTTTTGCTCGAGAGTTAGCCAATACAAGTAGAGACCAGCCCTCCACCTGAAATGGAGGCCATCTGGGGAATCGATCTCCTGGGGGGATATAAGACAGCTGGACCAGATGGATTGTCCACATCCTTCTTCAAGAGCAGCGGCGAAATTAACATCATCCTCTGATGATTTTCTAGTGCTCGCAAAATTTGCGCGTGAGAATCAAGCCTGTTTCCGTCCCGGTCGGGTTTGTAAATCTCCACTTTGCGGTAGACATTAGAACATAGACACGTTTCGTAGACTCGCAACTCCTATCTTCCTTGACCTGAAATCGGCATTTGACTCAGTCGATCCTAAATTTCTTTGGTCCTGTCTCTTACTGGAGGGCGTATCAAAGAAATTCATTTTAGCCATCCATCATTTGAATTCGAAAAGCCCAGACCTAGTTCATGCTCTCGGCGATTTTTCACCCGAACTCACCATGAGAAGTCGTGCTCGTCGGGGATACACTGTTTTACATTTCCTTTTCAATTTTTTCTTTGAGATGGTTAAGGAGAAAGCCCTATCCTCATATGAATGTAGTATCATTGGTATTTGCTCAGACAGAAACTTGTGTGACTTAGAATTCGCAGACTATGCTGTGCGACTAAGTGGAGATCCAAGTAAGTGTCAAGTATTTCTAGGTTGTCTGAACGATAATGCAGATATATTTAGTATGCGCTTTACACCTTCAAAGTGCAAAGTGGTGTCGCAAGATTGGATTGGCTCAAAGCCGAGCCTTGTTCTTGCAGGAGAACAACTGGATGAGGTAGATAGATTTAGTTACATGGGTAGTTGTATTTCACCTGATGGTAGTATATCGGATGAAATGTCTTCGCGCAT
>LUCM01008194.1:0-43777 GCA_008360955.1 Fasciolopsis buskii | reverse complement strand
AGTGTTCGCTGGGACGTCAAACTGTCCTAATCCAGTCATCGTGGCGGAGTCTGGTCTACTCGGAAAACATTGAGAACAGTTGAGAAGCAGCGACCACCGGATGGTGAGACACCACACAAGTCTGGATGAGATCGGAAAGATCTCAAACAATATAGCTTTAGTCCCAGTAACCTCAAGGAAAATAGTCTGTTGTACTTAAACCAAATTATCCACTCATCCAAATGTTCAGTATGTGCAGTCGGGTTAAAATGACACTTACGCGTACCTATTGTAACTGCGGGATGAAAGAAAATTAACCCAAGCAAGTATTTGGAAACGAAGAAAAAGGAGCATCTGTCAACTCTTCAAGATGCCAGAAGTGGATCAGCAAAGTAGAGAGGGCACAATGGATTGCTCGCTGGGGAGAGCACGCACCGTGACGAATGGCCTCCAACGGTCGTTGAAGAATTTTAGTCGAACGCACATGGAATAATTTAGACATTACCGGTGAGGTCAAAAAGCAAATAATTCACGCGTGCCTTCCGGCTGGCATATTTCCTGGAAGCTTGCAATGGGACTGACCGGGAGGGAAAAACTGGACACGGTCCTTGAGGTCGAATGCTAGTAACGGCTTGTTCAACACTTGCTGTGTCCTCAGTTACCAACCTGTCAGGCATACGGAAATGCCTCGTGCACGGCATCCCACATCTTCATCTCCCTGTTGATGCATACATTCTTTGATTGTAAATGTTGATCAGTACCTTACACGACCTTGTCTGGGCTAGTTGGTTCACTGAATCAATGCCATCTGAATCATTTGGTTACATCCGGAACTCCAATACTTCTGCCCTGTTTAATATCCCACACTGTTAACGTCTGAAGAATGTTAGGCAAATAATGATGAAATCTTGGAACATGGGCCATTATCCTAGTCATTGAGTGAGAATAAGAAAAATAATGCGGCGTAAATTCCGCATGCTGCTAATGCAAATCCCGAACGACATAACAAGGTGTTCATATCCGGCAATAAACTCTACAAAATGTTTAGAATTTTGGCTGACAAAAGACGCTCAAGCAAGAAGTGCTCCATCTCCAAAAAAGAGTACCGCGCCCTCCAACTTGAGACCATCATCGTAAACCATCAGATGTTCATTTAGATTTACTTTCTCCTCAAATTCACCCAAAATTTGAAATGGACTGAGAAAAGTCACTATCTGCAGCTCCTTTTGGACTACCGCGAAGACGAAGTACCTTGAACCATCCACATCAAGACGTATGTCTCCACTGCAGGCTTCAGCAGTCCCCCTCTCAAGATATCGGGAAATTTATGCAAATGGCACATCTGGAATAGTAACAGCAGTCGACCTGAACACACTCTCTGTAAACCCTAAAATGGTCTTATTACACTAATGTTCTTGGCTTGATAGTTACGGTAAGGTTAACTTCTGCTAAAGCTAGTTCACCCGGATGTGATAATTTACCCTTTACATGTCCACTTACGCCTCTCCCTAATAGTTATCGACCACTAAATTCAATGCCGCATTATAGAGCTGATTGGAATGCTTCGCCTACTTTTGCTCGTATTTCTCATTGGTGCTCATTTTCTAACACGAGAAGTGCAGGTGGCCGCTGACCAGCTGTGTCTAAACCTGTGCAGTTGCCTTAGTGCTGTAGCGCTACGTATTTCCCAAAATAAATAATGACTGACTAAACTGCAGCCTCAATAAAATACACCAAAAATTTCCTAAGACCAGAGGCTTCCCCTTGGTTCCATGGATAAATCACCTTAATCAAACTCTCGAAGCGACAAAAAGACCACGGAAAGAAAAAAGAAACAGCTGCCAGCTCTAGATCGGCCCAACCCAATTGCAACACCAGCAAAATTGCTGAAACAGAACCACCCCTTCCATGTCCTCATTCACTAAACCACTACTTATTGTTCAAAATAATATTTATCCAAACAGCTCATAAGGGATCGCAGAGGCATTCGGCAATGGAGTTGTGTACCTTCTGGTAAGTGGCAACAATCCTGCGAATTCATGCCGACCTCGCCTGACTACAGAGTCATGCCGAACAATGAGATTTCTTCCGAAGGATGTGGCGCAGTTGTTGATGAAAAACGAAATTGGTTACCATCCTGAACCGTACTCAGTACCTTCGGTTTTCCTTTCGCTCAGTGGGAAAGACCTCTGAGATATATGGGCAAATATCCTTAATTTGTCTGTTCAGCGGCAAACTTCCTGTCACATTATAAAATCTTCGTGATTACTCCGGTTGTAAAAACCAACGAATTAGTGAGGCTAATATGTAAAACTAATTTAAAAAAAGCAAAGCAAACCGTTTAAGAACCCACGTCATATCGATTCTCTGGTCTGTTCCAGGACGAGGCGATGCAACAAAGTGGTAATCGAAAACGTCCACCACACCTTTATCAAACAGTTGACTAGCTTCTTAAACCTAAATTACACGGAACGCTGCAAGTCACTGCGTTCAAATTATTTGTGGCTTCCACGCACAAGAGCAAACCTGGCACTCATCAGTAGTATTATCACATGTAACAGTTGCCTCTCTCTCCAATCCCACGCCATCTTTGAAATGGGCAATTCATTTTTACCGTCTTAGTACCAAAAACGTTCTTCAGAGCCAATACTTTTATTGTGAAATATTCATCATTATGAAACAAACTTCCCCAACAGTTTGGCATTTTATCACAACAAACCATGACGTTTAAAAAAGAAGTAGGTAAACTAGTTAACGCATTTATTTTCACTCACTGGTATTACCAATATTCAAATGAAGATGGAGTGTGCGAAATCGGATGGGGATTTTGAAAACACACACATGATACTACTTTATTGATCGTGAAAAAGGAAATAAATTTCACTAGTCATATCATACAAAATGGGTATAACCAGCACCTAGAAGGTATAATCATGATTCTTATGCCTACTGAGCATCTCTCCCCTATACGGATAATCCTACCTCAGGATTTTAGTACAAGTTTAGACCAAATACATTAATTATTTGCTGTCCAGTACCAACAGTTGGTAGGTCTGTCAGCTTGGGAAATTTATTGCTTTTCCGTAGGTTTTCCCACTGCTCTTCTCCGTTTTTATAAAAAACTATGCATTGACCTTCAACTTACCTGGCGCTCCCAAATCCAAAGTGAGGCCTGACATTAAGAAATACGACCTGCATATATGCAGTTATAACTCAAATGCATCTCACCTTTGTCTGTCTTTCTAAATGATTATTTTTGACGGGTAAGCTAGACTCGGTTCCGTAAGACCTTGCTGCTCAGACAAGAAGTGTGCCCACGAAAACCTGTCTCTTCCACTCTCCACCTGTAGTCAACGCCGGCACCAAAACGGATGTGGTACCCCTACTTGCCCATCTTTAAATATTCACGCCCACCTCAACTTCATTTCTCAAACTTCATCATTGTAACCCCCATAAGGAAGCCGTTTGCTCGGTTATGTCACACTTCATTGTGGAGAAATTGAAAAGCTTTTTAGATGAAATTACGTCTACGTGTTAAGCTTTTCCTTTCCCATCCCTTGCTAAGTTTCTCTGCGGGTTTCCATTGCGTCTCTCCCATTTTTCTTTTGCCGCTCCGGAACGGTTTACGTTTTATCACAATTTTCATCCTTCTCCGCTGGCAGATTCCGTCGGCCAAGCCACCTTTTTCGCCTCATTCCTGGGGTTTCAACCGCCTGATCTCTTCGATTCGACTCTGTAACACATTATTGCTTCCACCATGGACTTGCTCAGTCACCGGTGCGTTGCTGTCCCTCGAAACGTCTTACGAAATTATCTCTAGGGCATTTGTTTAATGCCCATCCCCTAAATATCGAGCCATATTCTCTTTACTCACATGCACGGACGGTTTACAAGCTAAATTGGCCTGTCCAGCTTTTTAAACACACAAAATCCAGATTCGCTAACAGCATCATTACCCATTACGTTGTATATACAGGCTCGTACTGATCTCTTGTCTGAGAGTGCCCCCAGCTGGTAACAAGGCCAGACCATCACTCGTTCCCTTTATCCGGGCCGCATAACTCTTCTTGTACGTTGACCATTAGTTCATAGAGTAGCTGCTGCGATTTCCTGGGATTATCCACTCCTGGAAATCTGATGTCTGGTTTATCCTAGCTGCATCATATCTGCAGTATATTCTTCCCGTTCGGTGTACACCAGCTTCATCAAAATTGCGCGGGGGCAGCAAGATGCACCGCTTTAGCCAGTACGCATCAAGCCGGTAGCTCGGCTGCAGCGGTGTGTGACCATGGCTAGTTTGGGAGATTTTACCCCCGCATTCATCTCTTGAGGCCGTTTTGTAGTATCATGGCCGGCACTCGGCTAGCCTCACACACTATTGTAAATAACAGCCATTTAATCTCACCTGCATCTTCACCTGCATCCGTTCGTACTGGCTTCCTTCCTTTCCTTCCGGTGGTGGCCAAACGAATAAAGTCGTGGAGGTCACCGGTTTGAATCCTCCAACCGACGGCCAACTTCCTCACGTGGCAGTCCTCTGCTGGCCACGGCCCCCTTATTGAAAATTGATGTCCACCATTGGTTTATTAATAAAGGAAGTGAAAGTTAGGAGAAAAGATAAAAGATAAAAGAATAGTTCTGTTTTCCCAACTTCAAAAACCTAACTCATGTGTACAATTTTTATTGATATCTCATATCACTGACGTTCCGAACACGTCTCACCATTCCTTTCATTCCCAAGACCGAGGATTATCATCTTCGTTGAACCGTCGTTGTGGTTTGCCAATTTCGAAACAGATTGCTGCTTCTTGCAACTGCACTTAACGAGAGCTTACCTGACATTGGGTCAGCCATGTTCGGATCTCCACCGGTTAGTCGATAGATTCCTATTCCTTTTCCAATTTTACCTTTACTATTGGACCCAGCTGATGTTTACGAAGTCAACATTACTCAGAACAAACCTCATGAATCCAATGCACTCACACGATTACACGACGTCCATCCATGCAGTACCCCACCCATTGTCACAGACAAGTGCATCCCAACATTCGTTCTTCCATAGTGTGAGTCTCGCTTCAACATACTGTTCAGCAGAACTCTGTTCCTCCAAGCACTAGCTCAACGTTTTCTTGCTCCGTTTTGCAGTTTTTTATTTTCTCGCGCACTACTATCTATTCTGCCATAAATAATCCGTGTTTATCCAGATAGGTCAGGGAATTCGCTACAAGAAGGAATCTATTCAAGGCACGGACGATCGATCCTGGTGTGTTGGGTGCATATGGCGACCTACGAGATACCCACCCAAGCTGGTTGAAGGGTGCTGACGAGAATTCCACGCTGAATCAAATTATCCGCGTAACCACTTATTGCCATGTGCTTTTACAAATGAGATATGATCCAGTGTGTCTGGTTTGATAGTTTGCAGCTGCACCTGCTGCAAATGAGCGCTTTTCCTTTTTGTTCCTGTCATCGTACATCATGATCAAGAAAGCCCCACGTCTTTGGGCCATCTGAGAAATGAAAAAATATTATTTTTATTATATAACCAACTCTGGATGTACCTCCGTTTCCTTTTCGTTGACGACCACATCCCCAAGCTTGTCCTCTTACCAGACTACTTCTCTCATGCACGTTTTGGATTCTGCACAAACACCTAATGGCAGGTATCCGGCATGCACGATCACAGGTCCCGTTCATCTAATGGACCACACAAATGCTTCAACCGACGAACTTGGATATGCGTAGCCTGATAAACTGTTACTGTTGGACAGAATACACCATGTCAATTTTACTACCACAACGGCCTGCGGAAATTGCCACTCTGACCGTCCACAATGGCCAAGTCCCTAAAGTGGAAAAGGCAGCGCCATGAATACTCATGATTCACTTAAGCATAGCATCGCCCGAGACTGTCACATCACTCATGCTCTCAACAGTTGCCGTTTCACCAACCCACTGGAACGTATCTCAGTATCTGCATCGTACTAAACTACCTGAGATCTGCTCGGTTGTTTATTGATCGCTTGGCACCGATCGGGGATGGCTTGCAGATTTGTAAGACTAGCTTATTAGCGAGGATGGTGCTGAGACCTTGGGTACAATATGTGTATGCATTACTATTGGTTATCATTCCCGTATATCCTCGGGAGACACTAACTGTTCCTCACAATAATCCCCCCTGCAAACACAGCAGTCTTGATAGGCACAGATAAAAACCACGCTGATCATTTACTTGTAATATGCTTATACTAATTTTTCATTCATGGCATAACCGGCTTCATCTTTCCCTTCATGCAATATTCACAGAAGTGCATCAGTGTTCCCATATAATCTGCACGCCCGACTGGACAAAAATGTTTTTGAAGAACGTTTATTCATCTACACTAGGACTCTTCCTGTTTTCTATTCCATTTATTAACCTAGGGGTTTCCACAGCCATACCCAGAATTCAGCAGCCAATCGCGGGCATATTTGTCTCTTTCCCTCAGCCTAACATTTTGCGTGCCCTTGAGGTCTGAACTATTTCTGTTGTTTTTCTATACACGTGCCGCTCATGCTGGGGTAAATTTTTTATTCAAGGCCCTTCTTTAACTTCTCCTCTTTAGTTATAACACACGACCGGCCTGCGAAGAAATGACCACAGCAGGCAGTTCAAGACTTTTTTTACTAGACAACATGCTCGGCAAAAATAACAACACTGAAAGACCGGGAGAGAATTGTATATCATCACGCGGTACGTCAAAAGTGCAAAATCGTAGACAAAGGAGAGGGAAGGAGAGCAGCCGCAACAAGGAATTCCACCTGCTAATCTAGTCTGCCAATAGTTCTGGCTCTCTCCACTAGTTCCTCTTCGGGCTCTTCCTTCGGGTTCTCCATTTTTCCTGTTTCCAGCCCGGCATGGGGTGAATCAGGAAATCTGGAGCGAACAGCATCTGCAAGCAACTAAGATTAAAAAGGAATTCAGAAGTGTTCCAAAAATGGCTGCCTCTTAGATATATATTACACTATCCCCCCTGGCTGCCAAAGAACTATCTCCATTGACGTAGTCTCCACCCCTAGCGGCTCTCTGCATTCCTGCAAACTTTCTGGTGGGCATCCGTCCGATAAGTGTTTTTATCTAATGCATGGCTTCAACAGGTCAAAGTGGCGTGCAAAATACAATTATTTGGTTTGACTACGGATCGAATGGGACAGTGGGGTTCTGGTAGATTTCCTACACCTCGAAGGGCACGTTCCATGCATGATGAACCTTATTTGTTTTTCCAACTTTAGGTGCACCAGATCATAAACGAGCGTGATAACTCAACCTCATTGTTAGCTAAAAACTCTATGGGTCCTATTATTCCTTGCCATGATGGTAGCTCAATAAGCCAGTACATAATAACTCTTCCAGACTTCTGGTAGCTTCCTGTCCAACAAATGCTTTTGGTAAGTTCTAGTGACATGATCTGTTCTAACGGCCACCCCATTCCTTCGTAGATGATCTGCCGCGTTCCGAGACATATCAGCAGCAAGCAATTCACAAAACTCGCGCATAGCTGAGTTTTTGAAACTTTCCCCTCGGTCCGAGTAAATCTGATACGGCACCCAAAAATCGGGAGATCCATAAGTCGAAAATAACATTCGTTGTTGTGCCCGCGTCCATTCTGAGCACGGCAAAAACTTCACATAACTTGGTTAAAAGGAATACCATTAATAACATGCAGTGATTTTTACATGCTATTTCTTGGATCAGTCCGGTGGTCTCCATCGCAACGATTTTGGTAGGAAAACCGTTTATCAATCTCTGTGCTGGCGCTTGCTGGTAGCATACTGGTGGCTTGATCTTCCAACATAAACTACTTGATAGGCAGATGTTATCAACATTGCGCCTCACATACGGCTACCGATAATACTGCCTGGCATTCAACTTCAATTCGCCTTGTCCCACATGTCCTATTTCAGTATGAAGCTCCCGTAACACTTCGCCCACTTGAGATTCCGGTACTGCAATACTCTGTTCAGACCGTAGGTTATTCCGTAATAACAAGAGACATCTAGTTTCCTAACTACAGTCCTTCATTGCGCCTGGATTCGGCCTTGCTTATTAGTCTTTGAAGTTTCTATAGACTAAGTGAAGGTCAGGATCATTCGTTTGCTTTTCGACCCAGTTGGTACGAGCCGAATTTCGCAGGAGTACAGCCATCGTTTGAACCGGCGTACAGATTGGGTGGCCAGATTGCTGATGAAAATAAAAATGGTATTTTTGTAGACTTTTCTGCTATCTGGCAACCTACCCAGTAGGATTTTTGAAACTTCGTATCCATTTCAAAAAAACGTTATCGGTCGGTACTACGAAATCCTTACCCAACAAGCACTGTCTGAACGGTTTCGTAAAATGCACCAGCGTTATCTTATATATGGTGCAACAGTTATTTTCACTCCAAATCAACATTCGACTGCCACAGGCGGCGGCAAGTTACTGCTGATCCTGCCTTACTTGTTGTAGTGACGCTCCAATAGTCGAGTCGCTCATGTGAGTCTCGAGAAAAAACCACCCTGCAGATTCTGAAAAAACCGATAACGCGAGTATGGGCTGGTTGCGGAGAGTCACTTGTACTGTTTCGAATGCTTTCTAACGCTCGGATGTCCATCTGAGCACCTTTGGTGAGTGGGAATGCGGTCGTCGAAAGGTTAATTACGAACCTGCGATAATAGGAGGCGAGCCCAGAAAACTCCAGATTTCGTCATTTTTCTGAGTTGGCTGCTCTTCTACAGCTCAGATTTTCTCCGTCCAGCTACAAAGGCTTTCAGCTAACACCGCATACCTCAGAAATTTTAATTTTTCAGCAAAAACGCGCATTTCTGGGTTTAACTTTCAACCCTGCATCTTTCAGCATTTGGAATACGCAGATTTGACCATCCAGATGTTCCTTTATCGTCCACCAATGAATAATAATTTCGTCTAAGTAGCAAATGCACAATTGAAGGGAAAAACCCACCAGGATAACCTGCTTGAGCCATTGGAAGGTCGGCGACGTATTCGTTAGTCCAAAGAGCATAGTTCCAAATTAATATACCTGTTTCAGGATCCTGAATGAGGGCTGCTATTTCTCTATCTTCTAGCCGTACTTCGGTTCGAGAATAAAGCTAGTCGAATCTAAAGCGGATGCATTCAGAGTATCGTCAGTTCTCGGAAACAGAGGGGCATCCGTCTTGGTGACCTCATCAAACTCCTGGTAGCCTACACAAATTCTCAAGGAGCCGTCTCTTTTGGTGACCAGGACGACGGATGGGGCCCAAGTAGATGCCCACGGCTTGGTGACGCCTTGTTCTGCTGTATTGTCGGTGGTCTCCAACAATGCCTCCTGGCAGCAGGCTGGAGCTCGAAGAGGCGCCTGCCGTATAGACCAAGCGCCCCTGTATACTTGGGATCCCGCACCAAATGAGACGTGCCCAACTATTTCTCGTCCAATGCAAAATATGTGCCACTCTTCTCAGTCAGTTTTCAAAATTCTCTCTCTGACTCGCGATTCCATCTCTGATGACCCTTCAAAACTGCCGGATTCTGGGCTCTGCATGCGGCTTGATTGCGTTTACCCAAAATCCGCCGTCGTCTGCTGGGTCGGGAGGCGAATGTTGGCCTACTCTGCATCTAACCACCTTACTCCCATTTACATGGTGTTTCTCGTGGTCCGAAAAATTCTAATCCAAGAACATCCGGTAGAGGCAACCACTTAATGGACATCAATGACTGTTTGCCTGCGCTTTACCCAATCTGAGAGTTATTTCCACGCCGCCCAACAGTCCTAATGGAGCCCCTTTGACAACCATTCACGGTCTTCTGTGAGAAATCGTCGTGCAGTGTACTTATAAAAGATGTTTAAAATGCGACCTCGAAAATATCTTCTATCTGATTCCAATACAGCGACTGAACAATCCCCTCAGTCGACAGAATGAAGAATACCTGAGCCAAAAATCAGATGAGAGATTTGTATTGCAGATATCGTGGTGACAAAACAACATCGATAAGGCAATATGCTGAGTAGAAAGCCACTTTAGAGCCGCCCCGTGTGATGGAAGCGATTCGAAAGTGCAGCACGAGTGGGAAAGCACAGATCTCGTGTGAGATGAAGCAAAAGGAAGCAAACAAATGTTACAAAACCAATGTCGAGCGTCTAAGCGGAACTTACGAGAAATGATATCCGAAGATAACCGTTTTCCTCCTAAAGGTCGGTGCCGCTACAGTTCAATGATTTCAACTAGGTCCGCAAAATTAAAACACGGATTTCTTAATTCACTTGCTAGTTCTTTGGTGTAATCCAAGAAGAGCACAAATGCTGGGACGTACCTATAGCCATTTACTTCACCTCTGTGTGGCAGTTGGTTTTCCACCAGCACTCAAAAGCCCTTTCAGTCAAACAGCGCATGATCCACTCCATTACCGTCGACGGAAGTCCAAAGTGTTTTGATCTTTTTGACCAGAGGTATGTGGTTCACCTAGACGGATAACTTCCGGAAGCCTAAATAGCAGACCTAAACTCATTCCCGTCATTCTAGCAGACTATGCACCACATAAAGAAACCCGATTGCATTCAACAGGCGTAATCGATTACGTCTAAAGATGTGTTAGTAAGAGGTGAGCATCATGTTGAGCTCCAGATATTACATTTGACCAGGACCAAGATCATAATGAAGACAAGTGCCATGAAATTTCAATAACTTGCGCTACTCTTGACAATCGCAAACCTAAAGCAATTTAACATTTATATCAGGTTCTCTTGGTTAAAAATAGTGCAGTGAACAGAAAGTTTTACGATACGGAAGTTCGCAAAATCCCAGTAACAATATTGGGATCAACTCTGAAGAATTTACATTGATCGCGTTAGCATATTTTTCGTCCACAAAAGCGGATTTAACGAGATAAAAGCAATATCTAACTGAATGCTGGTTGTTTCCAGTTGCAACTACGCAGTAGTGCCGTGAAAGACGATATTGGTTAAACTTTACATTTGCTTCCGGTTCGTGCTTTGGCGTTGAGAAATTTCAATTACGGATCTGCTGGCCATGAAAACATCCTTGTTTTTCATCTTCATTAGACAATTCACAAGGTGTTCACACATCTCATATGAAAGCTACTCGATCGTCCTTCCGCTTTTGCTCTCCCTCTTGCAAGACTGACTGCGAAGAAATTTCACCTTTCTCTATATAGCATCAGGCTCGATTGTGCCTGTCTGTGGCACAACCCTGAATGATTAGTTCTTGCATTTATACACAGGTTACTTAAAAGCTTTATTGCGAACATACTAAGAAACTTTATTTAAAGGTTGCACCTTTAATATTCTGGTCTATAGCTTAGCCAGTTTCAAACATCCAGTCGGTTAGGGTATATTTTCTTTCATATGGTTAACCCTTGTATCCGTATTGAGCTGTTTACCTGCTAGTACTCCACCACAAAACATCGCAGTTTTCTGGTAGTGATAACCAGCCTTATTCACGAAAGCTATTCATTTATTGGAGTCTCGTGGGTGAGAGCATTCTATTACGGTCGAACAGAAAGTACCATTAATTATGACAACGGATTTTACATGCCCGAGACTATCATCCTTTTCGTTAGGAAATACGTCCACCCAGTACCGTAATTCTCCTCCTCCTAAAAATTATTGTGCCTATACTGCACTCTTCCTTGCAACATTAGTTTTGAGTTATTTACAGCAGTTACTGTTGTTCACAAAATCAGCAAGATATAGACTATTAAATTAACACTCATTTATAAAATTGGTGTTTTTGTTCAGTCGCAATATGGTCGTCCTCTTTACTAACATCGTTTTAGCAATTCATTTTGTTATTCAACTTATCGAATCATTTCCCCCGATATTTTATTCTTTAACCCAGTGTTACGATTCTACCATATTTTCTTTTTTTTACGGAAATCTCATTTTTTAACTGAGTTTATTGTACTTATCGCTCTAATCAGTACAAATAACTGATATTTAAAGTAGATTAAGAGGCAGAGACATTCTCAAACGCAGCATCTATTAGTCGAGGACGTTGAAAGTATTTTTTCGCATGTGTGTAACTGCTTGCCTCCATAAGATATTAGAGTTTGAAAATCATAATTTGAGAATCTGATTTTGATGCGGTTCACTTACTCTTTGGAATAAATAACTGTTGTGCCCATCGAACATTAGGCTGATGTGAAATCTAATGTAAACATAGCAACACCAAATTTGTTTCGATCCGGTGAAATGGTGCTAGGGCCAGAAGAATAAGCTTTTCACTGGGTCCCCCTTTTTGGCAGGCTCATCATGTGAGTGTAGTAGAAGGGTCTCGCCCCGTAACTTACAGAGGCCACTACAAATGCGCGGAGGGAACCGGCATCCATGAGCCTGAATCGTGGCGTGGTACACGACACATCAAATCCCAGTGGGTCAGATAAGGTGACCATCCGGGGAACAGTGAATCTTGTTCCAAAAACCCAGTGTGATCTGGGATTAATAAATCTTTGGGGTTACATCCTCTTAATCCACCTAACCACTTAAGGTCAACACAACGTCGTTTATATTGAAAGATATTTTTCAGTTTAAGATAATGACATAAGGAACTGCCATATTATTATTCAATATGTCTAGGCTTACCTAGTAACATTAGACCAGCGACATCTAGCCCACAAAAGTACGCAATGGACGTATATGGCTATTACACGCTACCTTTGGACGAACACGACGGTCCTAGTGGAGATCATCCTAAACCATTTTTTAGCCTTTTGATAGGCAGGTTATTTTCAATGTGCGCGTTTAATTTGTTCACAATAATTAATTATAAACATTTTGACCATAGTCAGGGCTGGGAATAAAATCATGGTCATTATATCTGTCTGCCAGTAGTAAACTGTGTCAAACAGAAAGTGAAATGCTTATGTGCATAATGGAATTGAAATTCGGTGTTTGTCGTAATTCCGGTAATTGTTTTTCCCAAGGTTCTGGTCACTTATTTGGGCATTGTGATCGCTAACATCATCCTTGCACATATGCAGTTGTACGCGTTTTTCCTTATTTATAGCGTTACCATCAGTGATGTCTTTGATTCACTTTGAAGAACTTGGCCTGAAAACTATGGGTTCGGTTTCCACCTGGCTTGACCCAATGACAGCAGACATGCACTGACGATATCACTTCTAGGGGTGATGAGGAGTTTTCTATCTAAACGTCCATCTCTGCGATCAGGAACTAGTGAAAATTAAATATTGTTAACCACAGTGAGCGGAAATCTCGATAGCGATTTTTGATCCCTCATAACGTTGCCACAGATAACTTACTGTTACGGCTAAAGGAATCGTAGAAAACACTGAGTAAGATAAAAAACGATTAAATTTACCTAGTTATATTTTCGTAGTTGATAGATGCAGTGAATTTGAGCGCACTTAGAAACTATCAAACAGTGGCCGAGTTAGCCACTGTCATGTGGTCGTTCCGAGCGCCACTGGACATCCATTTTCATATGTCCTACTTACTGTGAAAGTTGTGTTTATTGATGTTTATCGACTGCCAACAACCGGAAACATCTATCTCCTTAAGCAAACCATCTATGGTCAACAAAACTACAAATGATCAGGCTTACAGAGACAGAGACTGAGAACATGCGAAAACAGAATGAATTCAAGAATAACTAACGCGGTACACAGTTTTAACATCTGTTTTGTGAAATTACCGACTGATCCATAACCACCAAACTGTTTTTATATATTCCAATTTGCTTTGCGTGTCTTGATTTCCAAAGTCCACTGCAAATTCATTCGCTGTAAGGTATGGTTCCACGGGCTTGAGAAATAATTCACTAACAACAAACGTTTGTCTGGATCTACTGCTTTGTGATCTAAGGAAGAGATGCCTCGTCAACCAAAAACCTCCATTTTCAAAGGGGTTGCTACATTTACCACGTCTTACATTGTACGTAGATCCTCAAATATCAGTGTGGCAAGTGACAGGATTGAGGTTCGAGCGCAGTTGCGCTGCATGAATGTGTCCCAAATAAATCTTGCTACAGAGATGCTGGTCTAGAATGGTCAAATCCAGTTTAAAATGTTTAAATTCAACCCATAACCTAGGAAATGAAAGACAAAGTTGTCAGTATTACGTTGAATAAAGAGTGTATCATATTAGGAAGACCGTCAGGTTGGA
Source organism: Fasciolopsis buskii (assembly GCA_008360955.1). Taxonomy (NCBI): domain Eukaryota; kingdom Metazoa; phylum Platyhelminthes; class Trematoda; order Plagiorchiida; family Fasciolidae; genus Fasciolopsis; species Fasciolopsis buskii. The sequence goes on along the minus strand of LUCM01008194.1, from coordinate 29,639 downwards.
CGTTGGCATACATGAGCGTATATTTATTTCCCTTGGCCTTTTTATAAAGTGGTCTAGAAACTGGCCATCAGATAATATTCATTCACATTAAAAACATTTCACTGTGCCTCATTCAGTTGATTCAGTACCCTTTTTTGTCTGTAGGATCTTTATCCTCAAAAAAGAAAACGTTCTTTGCAATAGTGGATCCGCAAAAAAATAAGCAGGGAAATGCACCACATGATGTAATACCTGGAAACATGTGTTCCCGAAGACAGCCATCTGAGTTGTCCAAATGCTTTCCAGTCTTATTTGATTGGGAAAGGATCTGGAGATTTTATCCTTTGGTAATGAAAATGTCAGCTGATTATCATTTCTACCAAGTTAGCCGTGATTTGATAAAAAGTATTTCTAAACGATTTTTCCCTCCATTTGCTATCAAAAAACTTTCTAGTTTTCACAAGATCTAGGCAAAGGAAAGCGAGTGTAATTAGCATAAGATGGTCAGGCAAAGAGCGTTTTATTTGCATCGTTTTACAAGTCGTTCAGCAATATTGACAAACGTAGAAAAGAAGACAAAAAGTCGATGTTCCACTCCCGAGATTCAGGAAGTCAACGATTGTAAAACGTTAGAATAAGTATTAGACAGTCGAAGCGTATCGGTTAAGACAGTTACAAATAAGGTGTAGCCAGATCAAATCAAATGGTAAATCCAATATTCGACCAGCATTTAGAAAAGAGTTTAGTCTGAAAACAACAGAAAATGCAAGTTGATTTTAACTGTAAATTTATAGTCGTCATTTATTCATGGAAAGAATAATTCTCATTAAACTAATTGATATAAATAGCGGGAGTGATTGCGATAATTAGATGGTCCGACTGCCCAGGGATATAATTCACCGTGGTCACCTCCCAAATCAACGCTAACTTGAAATAACAATGTTTGGATTGTACTCTCCTCTTCGCAGTTATAGCGTTAGAAACGTTGGTTTCTATTAAATTCGCTTGGAACAATATCCGACTAAATAAATTAGACCATCAACCCGATTCATGGTTTGGCAGCACTTTACATCCTGCTACCATTACTGACCTGTTCATTTCCCCTCAGAATTTTGTCATCTTTGCATTGTCATTCGTTTCACATACTGTTTCTCACATCGTTGTCTGTCCCCATGTGAATGGTTTGTATTTTCGTTTGCTTTTTGTTAAGCGATTCCGGTGGATTGATTGTCAACAATCTTCATTAGCTGATCTGGATTCCCTTATACGGGTAGTACTCACTGAATAATTTTTTGGATTGGCATGGTTGCAGCCAGCTGTCTGTTTGCTTAGATGGCCTGATGTGGTTTGCTTATGGTGAGTGTTCTTTAACACCTCTCTAAATTAACACAAAAATTTCCAAATTAGTTCTTCTACGTCCAATAGTGCTGTATCCTTCTTCAGTATCGCGAGATCGTAATGATAAAGATTTCATTTTGTATCTAATAACTTACTAATAAAACTGTGCTGAGTAATCTCACAAAGGGAGAATCTGTGAAACCCAAGTGATCATAGTCCCAAAATAGGTGACTGAAACATAACATTGTAAAAAAACAAGTCAGTAGACAATTCAGAGACATCGATTAAGAACGATATCCCTAATGTGGACGCGATACATAAGCGCAGGATATTGCACTCACCAGTTATCTAATCATGAGCTTCCAAGATCTGAATGAAAAACCAAAATCCATGATTTAATTGGCACCTACTGATTTCATGGAAAATGTTGCCGACATATAATGCGCTTGCGGGGACTAGATCCGTCCGTCCTCGTTCGCTGTAATAGCGTTAGACTCAGATCAACTATAGACTTCACAATCTGGTCCTAAAAGGAGAGTGTTAATCCACGTGAAGTATCAAACAGAAGTGTATGGGGTATAATGTTAAACTTATGAAAGTTCTTTCCAATGGGAATCATTCCCTTAAAGATCCATATGTAAAAAGGTTAAAGCTCTACATTAGGGCTAACAGTGGAACTGTTTTTAAATTGCGGGCTAGAATAATGTTCATCAGCTGAAAGCAGTCGGCGGCTTTCTAATCTCGTGCTGGAAACTGTGAGCCGCCATTCTCGGCTAAATTGCTAAAACAAAGCACTCCGAAACAAACGCTTGGGGTTTGTATTGGCGTTCGACTTGTGCAGCATCCACATATGATCATGAGTGCGAAATATGGTTTTAGCCTTGATAAAGGTCAGAAACAGTGAATGTAGATCAAAAATTGTTAGGCGTTTTCTTGTTTTGCATGCGGTTTATCTTTTGACATTATCCTGAAGGTATTGAATTTGTAAACATATCCGTGTGCCTGTATGCACGTATTATTAAAGCTATCTATTTGACGCTGTGCTAATAGTCTCTCAATGAAGCATGCTATTGTATTCTTTGTGTGACTAGCTAGTTATGGTAACAGAGAGATCAGAATACTGAAGACTGAATGGCCCCTAGTTGGAATACTTTGGTATACATGTTGCGGGCTTAAAAGGGTTGGTATTCAGGTCGGTTTAAACTAGAAACAGTCCACAAAACACAACCATTCATAACTGCAGCTTTTTGATAAAGAATCATAATTGGGTGCTTCCTAACAGCAAAAAGTTAACATTATTACCATGCATCTACTCAGAACGGCTTAGAAGTGAGATAAGGACTTGATGCATTTTCGGTCAAACGCCTTAGCCATTACGCTGCAGAGAGGGTTTTCAACGGTTTGTTGAACTTCACTGCATAATGTTGCACGACCACGAGCCGCTGACTCACATCAATCGACCCCTGTTGATAGATGTTTTCTCTGCAGGTAGTCTAAGTAGGACGAAGGCTTTGGAAATGACATAGGGAATTTAGCTACTTGGTGTACCTTGGTATCAGGATAATGTGTTTTCTTGAAAGAATTCACCTTGTGATATCAACGCTCAGTTCGGCATTAATAAACCATGAAGCATCGTGCATCTGTTTAGTTTTTGTTCGGAAACATCAGCAGCATATATCTAAGGCTCTCAAATGGGACACGGATCAGGGACAAACGATTTTGAGTCTAATGCCTTAGCCTTAACCGCATCATGTTGAATTATTGGTCGCAGTAACAACCCTGTCGCTTCTTACTTGGTACCCTACAAAGAAATAACTGGATAGAGGTTCACACCTTAACTATGGCAAGCAAGTTGCCACCTGATTTCGCCAACAACTATGTACAGAACATGTGACCACCTGCTGTTATCCACTTATAGGTCCACTGACTAAAGCTTGATGCTGAAAATAATCCAGTCGTTTCATAAAGCACTAAAAATGCCTTATGCTTCTCCTGACATTTGTTAATTCATTGTGCGTACTCGACTTTGCACAGCTAAATTCTTCCGCTCTCACATGCCTCAATACATCATGATAGCTAGGTTCTGGTTAAAGTCTTGTTAACCCGGCTTCCCTATGCTGAATAGAAACAAATCACGCCAAGAGATTTTTGTATAAAATCGAGCAACGAAACACAAGAGCCATGGTAAAGAGTTAAAAGCATAAATGACAGCTAACACAAAATCTAGCAGTGGTCCATGAATTCTGCAAATTGGGTGTTTTAATCCCTATCACCAAGCCATCATCTTAAATAACGCAATAATAAGCTAAGAATAAAACCAATTATCAAAGCATTCAGGTACACCAGCTTGTGTAGGCACATTTTTCCACCAAATAATTTGGTCGACATACTGCGGAAGAACTAATTGGGTTATTTGGCTCGGTCAATTATGTTTTCTGTAAATCCATATCGGTCGGCGACATTTGATTACAGTCAATCCATATTTTGTCTGCGTTCCATTCACAAGTGAATTACTTAAGGGAGATTTGGAAATAGAGTGCTGAAATTTCACAGGAATTTTTTATACGAAGGTAGTGGTTGCATGGAAAATGCAAACAAACTAATCGGATTTACATCAGAGAGGTTAATGGGATACTTTACAGCTGCACATATTAATTATTTAAGTCAAACTCTGTGTGGCCCAATGAATGTTAACTAAGTGACAGATGAATATGTAAAGCTCCATCAATCACGAAGTTTTTGAGCACTTTAAAATCTGAAGGATGCACAACTGAAAGGGACTTACAAAGGAGATAATCCAGGAAACCTGAATAAGAACACGAAGCGAGTGGGGAGTAAGCAAATCTGGATGATACGTTTGCTCATGCCGTTTAATTCTGGTCATAAATAATGATAACATTGCATCGCACCTAAACGTGTTTCCAATGTAGCATGCTTGCGGATGTATTTGCCGCTTCAAAAGCCACAGGAGTTGACGATAACATACCGGAAATGTTATGGGCTATATTGGAACGAATAAGCTAAAGCAAGAGGTTGTTCACTAGTTGACCTTTTGCACAAGCAGCATGGTGAAGCCGAATGGGGTTTAAAATCGTTTCTGTCACGAATATTGCGGAAAAGATTAGGTTATTTTCACCTGCAAGCAAAACAGGACTAAGCAAAATAAAAAATGACCTCTGGTGCTATAAAATTAAAAACAGCCACGTCCGATAAATGTAAATTCATCAGTCGAAATCGGTTCTATATCTCTTATTGTACAAACGCTGCTAAGAGCATTACGCACGTAAATTTAAATATGAAAGTTAAAGGGACACTTAATTACACAGAGAACGACTGCAACCTACAAAATCCGACTGATTGCCGAAGAGGAAATCCAGTAAAACCGGGCCCAAGTTCATTGTTATTGACAACCATTAAGTGTGTTTCTAGAACATTGTGATATTAACTTCGACTGAACGGCAAAATGTTTCACAACTCTGTAGCATCCACCAAAATAGTCGTTGATGGGATATTTCAAGGGAAGCATAGTGCTAGTGACAGCAGCAGCACACGATTAAACAAGGAACGCATAAACCAGACCAAGACGATTAAACCCAAAGCTGTGTTGAGGAAACGATGCCATTGCTTCGGAACAAGTCTGTTTTTTCCGCATGATAGTAAAGTACTTAGTGTGTATCTGGAAGCAACGATACAGTATTCGAAGGTTTGCTGATACGAAAAAACAGGAGATTCTAACTCGTTGTGTCCATCAGTTCTGTCATGACCCCTTCCCTTTTGAGCATCACGAGTGTAATTAGAGCAAGCGTACGTCAAAGCTGACCAACGGAGCAAACAACGCAACAAACAATACTAAAATCTGAGCATGGAATTCAGCTTTGGGCCAATAATCAAGATATCACTGGATGATAACTGATTTTTTTGTCTGTGCATGAACTGATGGGTTGTCAGAAAGAACAGTAGTATAGAGCTGTTAAATTACACCACCAAAATTGGCTGAATCATCCCGGGAGATGCTAAGCAATACAAACGAATGAAATCAAACAGCGCTGGGTTTTGTGTACATATCGCTGCCTTGCACGCCAGCTAACATAGCAGTGATGAACAACAGGTCACTAACATCACATGATACCTGTAAACCTTCAGATCTAAATTTGCTCATATCTTAACTTCGTCGTTCATCTCACTTGTGCCAATGACTGTATAGACATGCATGTGTCCCAACCATAATTGTAAAGCTCGCAGGCAAATCAGTTCATCACGGCTTGTATCTGATTGAATTGTCACCAGCATACAGGCTAGTATCAGATTTGTCTGCTTTCAGCCCAGCAATACTTCAGGGTGCAATCCGAGCGCATCTCTTTGTAATTTTAAAAATCCAAACGCAATGGGCCGGAATTCAAGCAACAGCATTTTACGGTCAGCGCAATCGTGTTTGTTGGTTTGTTTTAGTTCAGCTGGTCTTGTGTGGTGGCTGCCACGCTGACTGATTTCTTTTTAGTCACTTTTCGGTGACAATGCGTGTCTAGACTCAAAAGAGTTACTTAGAGTGCGCCTTTTTCTGTTATTGACTTAAAGTGAATTTCGTCACCTTTCCAACAGTGGCAACACAGCAAAAAGCAAAAAATGTGTTTTCGGCTGTTTCCGGTGATTTACCGACCTAAGATTGTAAACAGTAAACGAATGGTAATTTGGTGGGAAACATTTCATAGGCTTTTATTTGTAAGCCACATATCTTTGTAATCCATGATCAAATCGCGGTAAAAACGAGAGACTTAAGTGGAGGTAATCTCTGATAAAATTCACGAAAACTACTCTTTGGAAGAACTAGAAGTGTTGATGCGCAATGAAAAAGAAATTAAAAAGACTGAAAACCAAACAGATTAGTGGCCGCCTCCTTATAGTCAGTATGCCTAAATTTAAGCAACTGAACGCTAATTTGATGAATTCTCAATCTCCAGTCAAGCATATAGATAGGCCACCATAAATTGGCGTTTTTTTTGTTATCTACCTATTTGCAGATTTGGGCTTTTGAAACGGGGATAATAATATTAACCGAGTTTTTATTAGTCAAAAATTGAGGAGGAAATGCTCACAAGGCACTTAGATTTTCGAGAATGAAGGAAGAAATTGGGGCTAAAAGTTTCTTCAGCTTATCAAGACGACAACTCCAAGCTTTTTGAAAAATGATTGATAGAGTACGGTAAAAATTAATTTTAAAGGCTGTGTTCACAATCCAGTGCACTTGACTAGAAGAAAATTAGTGGTTAGTATTTGAAACGCATGTCGCCTTGAAAAACATTGTGGTTAATAATTGGAGCTTGAATGTAGAAGTCTAGAATGATAGCTGACTTCGAAATCTGAAGAAGAAAAACACAAAAACGAAAACAAAGGTAGCGGATTGGTGTGCAAAATCTACAGTAAAACTAGTTCACAAAGCTATTTGAATTCTTCTCCACTATTCCACAGCCGATCTATTTCCAGGAATAGATTGGCCTTAGTGCCATTCGCATCCCCCGAAGCAAAATTCACAAGGACTAGCTACTTAGATCCTCTGTGGATGCAGTTCTTGAGTATTGAAGAATCCGAAAGGCTTCTTAAGAAAGGATTTTTGAACCTAATAAGAAACATTAGAATGATAGCATCTACTATGTGGATGTGCCTACGAGGTTCACTGCATCCATGAAAGCCTGACTTCGTGGCGGAAATGTTTGTCGCTGCTCATTACCAAGAGCTGACTGATGAATAGCGAATTCCATTATCCTTTTACCATTAGATGAAAACAGCAACATTTCATGAAGTCGGCAAGAGATTTTGCCTTCCTAGCCCTACTAAATCGGTCCTCCAGGTGTTATAGAATGCGCTCTAAATAAAAAAAATGAGTCGAAATCCACTTTGGTCCACTCCGTGACTTCGTCTAGGAAACACAGAGGTAGTCAAAAGAGTGGGATATTCTAACAAAAAGCGGCAAAAGTAGAGATCACAGGAAAACATTTGCGATTGCAATGTTTTAGGTTGCATTTTTCTTGACTGCAAAAGCGACATAGATAAAATTAACCGAAGATCAGCGCCCAATATTTGGGAGCATGACTGAATTCTCTACAGCAAAAGATAATCAGTTCGAAAGTAGTGGAATTAAAAGGGGCATAAGGGCATCGTATCACAAAGCGATATCGATCAAGAATCAAAAAGAAGGCCTGTACACGTCTCTTTTGATATACAATGATAAGCTATAAATTGAAAACAATGAACGGCCAAACAATTGATATCTGCAGAGAAAAAAGCAAAACTGATAATAGGTTTTCAGGCCTTCACCAGCAATACTGGGATACATATGCATATATATTTTTATTTCACATCTAGTTGCTCGTCACAGCGAAATTGTCCCTCGACGTGGTGCGGTGGCTTGAGTGCCTCCGTAACCCAGGGGGCTTTAGCGAGTGGCTTATCTCAACTCAAAAATGCAATCATGCCTGGTAGGTCAAAGGGTAGAGGTTTAATAAAGTATTCTCGTGGTCTTCCTGGTTGGGGGGTGATTCAGGCTGGCTAATCCGTCGGAAAGTTAAGTTTAATCATCATTTATCAAAGCAGATGGGTTTAAATGAAGCCATCCTCGTTGCCTTGCTGACATGCTCTTCCTAGAACCCAAAATGACCTTGTTCCTGGAGGCTGGACTGCCTAACGGTATTAATCTACAAATCCTGGTGAATGTTTCTTAGGCGATAAACTTTATACTGCATCGGTCGTCGATTAGGATAATCAAGATCGCGCTAGCCATTGCTTTGAGTAAAGTAGAGAGTGATAACTATAGACCTACACCCAATTCCGGACTGGGTTCACGCCCTATTACTTTGTGAGTGCGACTTTTGATTTAGAGGCTCCGGTTAGGATTCGCAAACAAAAATCTATTTTGCGCTGCCGGCAACCTCGAAATATTAACTATAAGGAACCCTTCTAATTTCCGTTCTTTCTGTATGGTTGCCGAGTAAGGTGGTACGAAGAATTTTTCTATAGGGAAGATGTGTTGGTTGGCACATCAATGGAAAGGAAAGCAATAATTTAGGCGTTTAACTTAAATCTAAGTGCTCACTTCACTTGGTTGCCCCTGAAGTGAACATATTATAACCCNCTTCTCCCTATGCCGGACTGGGTTCACGCCCTATTACTTTGTGAGTGCGACTTTTGATTTAGAGGCTCCGGTTAGGATTCGCAAACAAAAATCTATTTTGCGCTGTCGGCAACCTCGAAATATTAACTATAAGGAACCCTTCTAAATTCCGTTCTTTCTGTATGGTTGCCGAGTAAGGTGGTACGAAGAATTTTTCTATAGGGAAGATGTGTTGGTTGGCACATCAATGGAAAGGAAAGCAATAATTTAGGCGTTTAACTTAAATCTAAGTGCTCACTTCACTTGGTTGCCCCTGAAGTGAACATATTATAACCCACCTTCATAAGAAATCTTTTTCGCCCACCTATAAACTGGGTCTCTCGGTTCACTCGCCCCAAGTCAAGTGATTCGGTTTCGAGCGCATGTGGTCCTGCTTGAGGTTAAGATCACTCCGAGCATGCGGACCGGCTCGTAGGGTTAGCATGGATCCCAGTGAGCAGTGTTTTGTGTGCCGTTTTATTGAACCTTTCTGTACGCACCAATGTCAGCCAAGTAAAAAGCTGTTATTTGTTCATTGTATCTATGTATGCACCCAATCAGTGCAACTCTCCTCTGCAGGTGTGCGTTCAAAGTGTGCTGTGGTTGACGCTATTTTTCACGTTCAGATATGCTACTTAACGAAGAAGGAACGAAACATCGGAGATCTCGGTTTCTGTTCCAGCTGGTCGCTTTGAAAATTATCCTGTCTCATCGAAATTTGATGTTCTGCTGAACATCAGTTTTCGTCAAAAAAGACAATGTTCGCTCACTTGCTGCTTTTGTTAGCCTTCAGATTAACCAGACTGACAGCATGTATCAATCAAGAATTGCCGGTCATTCTAGTCCACAGCCGTGGACTCAGGTGGTGATTTAGTCCTTGGTGGCATTTGTTTGCGTCTAGTCTGTGTTCACGATTACACGAATACCAAGCGCCCTACTCGGCTAATTCTGTAGGCTAGTCATGGAATTCAGTCCCGGTTGGAGCTTTTAATGAGGTGGTCTTCTCAACGAAATGTCCAGGGTCCGAGCGAAAACTATGAGCAGGTGAAATAAGTCTTACAATTAGCGGCAACTGCCAAGTAAGACTACTTGCCATTATGAGTATCCTAACTTCATTTTTACTGTTAGATTATCGCAGAACCCAGCTTGAGAATGAAATATACGGTGAGACGCGCAGAGCCCTGAGAAGTCACATAACCAGGATTATGAGAAATGACTGGGAGCAGTGGCGTATAAATAAATGTACCGAGATGGAAGAAGCTGCATCCATCGGCAACAGTCTTAACCTCTACCGACTGATTAAGATCCCTGGCGCATGAAATCCGGGCGCAGACGATGTGATGAAGGGATACGACGGTTCACTGACTCACAGAAGCGTTGACCCGAGCGTTAGAACGAACACGGTAGGGAGCAGTTTGGTTGGTTCACTGGCACTGTAAACCTTTTACTTATACCTGCGAGTAAAGCAATGCAGGTAGATACCAGCCCTCCCAAAAAGAAGCAACCAGGGAGATAGGTTTTCTGGAATGGTATGCCAACTGAACCTGATGGGCTGTCTCCCTTCTTCCTCAAGAACACCGGCGTAGTTTTAAGAACGAAGCAAACAATACTACTGGAATCAGTCTGGGATGACAAAGAGACCCCCGAGGATTGGCGTGAATCGATACTTGCACCGATTCACAAGAAGGATGATAAATTCTCGTGTGAAAACCATAGACGATTAATTTAGTGTATGTTGCATTCAAACTGCTCACGAACGGTGAATGTGTGAGCACCAAACCTGTTTTCTTCAAGGAAGTTGTTGTGCGCACCAAATTTTCAGCCTGTGACATACAGTAGTGGCCAATCAACAAGACTGTTTTACCCGTAGTAATCAAATGCATTGCGTTAGTCCTCGCGTGATAGGGTGAACCGGCTGGTTGCTCCCGTCTCCTCAGTCTTCACTTTGTGTGCCACACCCATTCGTCTCTGAGCGTTTCAAAAATCAGATAGCGTTTTCTTTGTTCCAGAATTAGGGAGAATGGTTGGTTTCCCACTTTGCTTCCCGTCCTGTCGTCGCTTGTTTATTTAGATCATGCATCACTGGCTCGAGAGAAGTCGGTTTTGGCGGACAATCGCATTTCCTAAACGTGATCCGTCTTCATTTTCACATGACTTTTGGGCCCGAGACAAAGCTGCTTTGCATTTTTAGTACCAGCTGGTATCCTCGCTTTATATTTAGAGCACAGGCACGTTTCATAAACCCAAGTTCCTCTTCTTTCTTCATGTGTCAGCTGCGTTCAACCCATTCGGTCGCTCCGTATATGAAGGTGCGTCTCACTGATAGTTGCACCAGAAAAAAATTATTTACGATTTACCATCTCCGTACGTGAACAAACGAAGCCAAGATTGTGCTTATGACCATTTTGCACCCGAGTACACCGAGAATTGGTAGGCGTCAGGGTTATCCATTTCCGGCTTTCCTTTTCAGTTTTATCAGTTTCATGAGAATACCGGCACTGATGCGTATTCAGACAAAAGACTGTCTTACAGAATTTGCGGAAGACATTGTGCTACTGATCGAGCACCCAAGTAAATTGCAAGATATCCTCGATCGTTTAAACGATGGTGTAGGTATTTTTGGGAAGTGTAATGCTTTGCAGGACTGGACTGGTTTGAAGCCGAACGCTGTTCTTGCAAGTGAACAACTGGGCTAATTGGATAGTTTTGCATGCTCGAGTGGTAGTAAAACACGTGGTGGTCGTAAATCGGATGAAGTATTTTCGCGCAATTAGATAGCTCGATTGACTTACACCGAATTGAGATATCTGCGACATTGGCATAGTGGATGATAAGCAATCAACGCTCAGGTGTACACAATGGCAGTTACATCGGTGCTCTTATATGGCTCGAAAAGCACGGCTACTGAGGATAGATGTGCGAACAATTACAGTGTTTGAAAACCGTTGTATTCGTGTACTTGGTAGAACACAATGAGTGTCTTGTGAGCGACTCTTGGGTAAGGCGTAAGGTACTGGGACATACTTTGCGCATGCTGACAGAATGACTTCATTGTTGTGCACTGTTCAGGGAGGGAGATAACTGTCATGGTGGACATGGAAAAAAGTAGACAAATTTTAACCAGTGGACTGAAGTTAGATTGCTGGAATCCAGGAGATCCCCAAAACTATGTTTGGCGACAGTGTATAACAAGACTCAGTGTTGCCGTATACGGCATTCTTGTTTTCGAGATATTTCCTTCTCTGTATGGTTGTCCAATTTATTATTTTGCGGTCTATCTTTCCATTTCAATTGTTTTTTCTGTTTGGGCAGATGCTGATGTGTTGTACCAATCAAGACCAGGGGACATAGGTGCAAGGTTAGTGGCTGGGCAAAGTTGAATAAAACTCAGTTATTTGCTGACCGCTGGAGTACTGTTTTCTGTATTCGTGTGACTGCTCCTCAGACTACGCTTTTCACATGCTGACCTCAAGTCGCCCGTTCAACTTCGAATTTGGAAGCACCGTCCTTTATTTGTACCATTTGAAATAGTCGCAGCAATTTTATATAAGATAAGCTGAATCAGTTCACACTTAAGCACCCAACAGTTGTTGAAAGGAGCCTGTGTTTGGTGACTAATATTTCCTGCCAAGAATTGGGTTTAGTATTTTTAACGAATCTCACCGGTCAGTGATGCGGAAAGATCAATTTTAACATATTTCGCAAAAGTGAACCCACATCAAAGTGCTCGATTTCAAGAATTTGATGACAGTTCACACTTATAACATTAAAAACCACCACTTCGTTAATGCAAACGGAAACTAGCCTTATTTGATTTCAGTCAATCTCCTTAGTTTGATCGGGAAATAAACCCTGGCGCGTCTTGGACCAGGCTTTTCAATGGTGTCATTAAAAAAGGCATGACACATTTCTTTCATCTCTTTTAATATTGCCGGCTGCGTCTTGCTGTCGCATATAATCGTCGGAATTTTTCTGCCAGGTGGTTTTTCTTAACCATCTGGCTCCGAAATCGATAATATTACAAGGAAACACTAATTAATAATAACCCGAACCGCTTAACAAGAAGCAGAGACTATGTCCAAAATACTACAACTATAAGATGCAACCTTAGTAAATATGTACATGCTCTAAAGTAAACCCACCGGGAAAAGTAAACGTCGGTGGAGTGGCATTTTGCGAAATAATAAACGAAACAAGCAAAGCAAACCGATAAAAACTGCTGAAAGAACAAAATATGTCTGCAAGAACTGGAGCGAGTCGGCAGCAAGTTGCGTTGCTTGAGTACGGATCCACTTGGTCTGAGTGTGGCTGCAAGACCTAATGAACGAGTGGCTCTATGTCATTTGCCAACAAGAAGTGTCCATGTATGTCAACAAGAATACATTTCTCAGCCTTAATTTCTCATCTTTGATTCTCAGTGGCTATTATCACCATGAGTGAGAAAACGTAAGGGTCATATTCTTTCGAGTGTTGCCTTCAATTTTTCCAACTGTTCCCTTTGCGCTTCTCTCGCACGTGGTTTGCCTAGTTGAGCTTGCTTTGCCTGGTCACAAAAATTGTTGCTTCTTATGATAGAATCTTTACAGATTATCGGGTGCAGTTAGTTACATCCAAAGGTTGCCACGAAATCTTTACAAAGCTCAACAACTGCGGTCCAAATTTGGCAATTTTTCTGCCAACGTTCTTCATATATATTCCAATATCACTTGTTTGAACGGCTTTGCTTGATTGGAAACAACACTCAGTTCGTCCAAATGAACCAATCTGAAAGGATTTGCCGTGCAATTTTTCGGGCATCTTGTGATGAACAAAATGATGATGAACACTGTGCTTTGTATTATAAACGTCTAAAAATATTTCACAAACTGAGGTGTATAATTACTTCATCACAGGCATACTATTGAAGACTGTTTTGCAACCGGTTTGCCGGGTCTAGTCAGAACACATGAAAGAGTTAAACGATGAATAACTTTTGTTGGCTCCACGACAGGACGTTTGAGCGAAGCGTAGCGACCAAATTGACCCAAATGAAAACAAAGACGGATCCAGACTACTACGGTACTATTAGGAACAAACTAAGTAGGTACGACATGCAAACCTCAACAGTGTTCCTTTGGAGCTCGGTGGCTCCGCTTTTTGACAAGAAACCACGTGAACAACAGCGAGCGTCAAATCAAGTCAACCCACGGCGAAACCACGCTCGTGGCCATTGCGAGTCCAGGTTGTCAATGCTACAGTCAAATTGATGCAATAAAACAAAAGCGAGCTTTGTCCCACAGAAAGCAGTTAGCAATGAGTAAACGGTACATAAAAGGAAAAACGGGAAAGGTAACTGGTCGGTTCGACTTTGCCTTCTGAATTCATTACAAGTTTAAAAAACAAAACTAATCATATGTCGCTTCTTCGGTCTTTATTCAGACCGGTACCAAAATATGAAGAAACGCGAAATATTAACCTTGGACAACACAAATTGGCTGGGCAATGTTAGAATTATAAGTATGACCTAGATTGAATTAAACACCAATGCAGGTAAAATTATTCCGTATCTGACTTATAGTGAAGAGCAGTGATAATATCGTGAAAAGAAGGATCGCGAGCCGAACGCGGAAAATTCCGCCTCGAAAAACGCAACTATTGCAAGAGGAGATATAATTCATGACAGTTGGATTTTGTACGCCCCTGATGATTTGCAACTGAACAGCAACAAAACTTTTATGAAATTTGCATGACTTATACAAATGTTACCCGAAGAAAGAGTGGAGAGCAAAAATTACACAAGGAAAATGCCACAATAATCTAAAGTTGACTTGGTATTTGTAAAAGACGAAAAACAAAAATAAAGTTAAATGAACCAAGGGTAGCTAGTGAAGAAACTATACGAAATATAGAACACAGACAGAGAGAAGGCGAAGATTGCAAGAAAACAGATCAAAAGAAAACACAGAAAAAGGGAGGACAAAAACAAAGTGGAATAGCAAAGTGGAAACGAATAAATAACAAGGGAAAAACGAAAAAATGAACGGAAAGATAAAAAGAGGAGAAGGTAGCAAAAGAACAATGAATAATGCAAAGGGAAATAGAGCGATTTAAACTCCATTTCAAGCACATTGAGATTTTGTCATGAGGAGTAGGAAATTGGGGACCGTGAATCAAGATAGGGGATTTCGGATAATCAAATCCACTTCCTAGAGAGTATAATTCAATGCACTTAATTGGAACCAAGGTCCAAGAATTATGTACCAGCAATTCCATACAGAACAAAATATGCCGCTGAAATTTCGGTGCCATTTAACACGTGCAACAATCAGGTTCTTCTCATGGAATCACTAAAGACAAATAAAACTAGTACAATGACTTACTTTTCCAGCTCGTTTTGCCTTATTCAAACGGAGGATTCGTCTGATTTTAGGATTTTGTGTTAGAAGCTATTGCGTATCTGATGAATTTCGGTAGTGTTCTCTCTATCAGTCTGTTAGTAATTGCCGTGTGCCCTTTTCATCAACTTAACAATTATTTTCTGGCGTGTAAGCTAATGGTATCTTGGAATGCTCAATAGAGGCTTAATTTATCTGGAATTGCGAAACTCAGCTTATATGTGTGTGTTTGTAGGTATATGTAAATAAGACGTAACCTTACTTCTCCAACTCCTTATGTCTTTGAAAAGAAACAAATAAATATTTGATTGAAAATACCGGTGGTTATCTGATAGACATGCACAAATGGACGTACTGGAAATCGCTTCTCTAAATTAGCTCGTGAAATAATGAAGCGCAATTCTCCACGTATAATCCATCTACCAATATGTTTAATGAAACCAGATTAGGGGAATACGTCTCCAAAGCGTTCTGTGCTTGGCGTGTATCTTTCGACGACCAACCGTCGAGATTTCTTGGGTTGCCAAAATGCACAAGCCAAGCGAACATCTAAGACGTACTAGGGATGAGCAGCTCCGTCCATCACGGCACATCCCTGTGGATTGCAGAAATCTTCAAGTCTATGTGCAAGTTGCTAGTGCGTATAGCGCTCAGGATTCGTGCCCCTTTGTAAAATTGTCGTGTTCCATTTAATAATGGTGAGGTTTGTATACGTTATTTCTTGGCCAGTGTCTAATACCTAAATCGATGGTCCAAAACCGCTGTATTTCTTGCAGTTGTTCAGTTATTTGCAATCTCAGGCGACGCTTAACTTTGTAGGTAATCTCCACCTTACAGAAAACTTTCAGCGCAAATAATCATTTAAAATGTGCGCATAGACGTTATAGCACTGGAAGACATATTGCCTTTGCAAAATATTCAAAACCCGGAGAGCCTTGATTGCGAGTCGAATGACGTCTTGTCATTCATACTCAGGGCAAATTCACAACCAATGATTACACCACCTTTTGCTTGAATAAATTTTCAATTCCGGAATCTAACAACTTTTTTCGTCGGTCTACTTACTGTTCTTAGCAAACTTTGTTTCAAACGATCACTGAAACCCCGGCAAGAACCCCATGGACGAGATAATTTTTTTGACCTTTCGGAGGACTAATGTAGACAGTAAGATAAATGCTACCAGGATCATTCAGATCGGTGAGTCGAATCAGAATCGTGTTATTATGGTAATGGACTATAATCCGGGGTATTTTTGGGACTTAGGGGCTCAGACGTTCATTAAATCTAAACCGGTACAACCGTGAGAATCTGGGGCTGTGGGCAAGATAGGCAGATTGAAAATTGTGTTCCATTTTGTCTTGGTGACAAACAAAAGCTCGGTGAGCTAATGGTTCCCGCTTTTACGTGAGCTAGCTGGCTTAGACAAGGTGCTCAAGCGCAATTAAAGGCTTCTCTTTTTGTTAACTTCTTTGGATGTTCTATTAGAATGACTAAAAATGTTTAGCTGAAGGGTGATAGACAAAATCGAGTATGGGAGAAAACGGGTCCATTGTTTAATATGGGGCCACAATCTCTCTTAATTGATGCACCTTTCCACTCCAAGTTGCCCATTTATGGATTTCAGGTCTAACCTGAAAACCATTAGAGGGATCTTGCTGACCCCAGTAAACCCGGATGTCCAGCATTTTCTTGCCATAATCACTTTGAATGACTAGTTTCTTCCCACTGTCGTTTAAGCACGAACTTATTTTGTACGAGGGCTAACTCCGGAAGTTACACGATGAGTCTTTCGATAAGTGAGCCACTTCAATGCCTTAGAGATTAAATTTTGTGCTCATTTAAGGCTCCAATAGAAAAATTCAAGTTTTTCGTCGTTGCTCAGAATGTAAAAAGACGTTCGTTCACCGAAAACGTGGGCACAATGCAAGCCACTTGCACCAATATTACCCTGCAGTATGAAGTCCGCAACTTTCCTACATTCTAAAACGTTAAACTTCAGAACCGTGCGCTGGTGATAGCTGGTTGGCATTCACGGTTCCGAAAACGCATGATTATTGTGGGGAATGAAAACAATAAATTCTAAAGTTGAAGTCGATGAAAACTGTCAGAAATCAAAAATTTCCGGAATCCCAGTGCACGCAAAACATCAGACGACCGATATTAATGAACTAAGAGTTAGATGAATACATCGAAAACACATCTTCAGGCACCTTTTATAAATAAACCTTTGCATATCAGAGAGAGCATACACTTTTTACTTGGAGTCGTACTTTGTCCTCCAGCTTTTTGAGGTTAGTGATATTTTAATCTCAAATACCTCTAGCAATACACATTAGGTTTTCCAAGGAGCACAAACGTTACACCGTGATTTGTGATGTTATTGTAGCATTTTCTGTTCATGTTTGATATAAGGGGTTCCATAAATCTACAAAAACATGGATAAACTGAATTGTTTCATATTTCCATATACAAGCATTCTGGTCCAGGTACTCATCTCACCACGAATCAAACGGTACATTATGCTTAATAACCCAAGCTGCAAATGAAATTTTCTGTTGAATTCTTGAATGTGGTAGCAAAATGATCATTCCTTCCACTACCCTGTTATTTTATCCCAATAAAGGGCTAACACTTGTTGTTTATTAATGCACGTGACATTTTGAAACAACATAAGTAAAATAAAATATGATAGCATTTTCGCGCAATGAGCTCAGTCCGAAATTCGAATATAAAACTTTCTAATCTTACGGTACTGGGTAATCGATGTCCCTTTCACGCAGTTCTCTTTCCAGAGACGTATGTCTTGGATTATTTAATTTGATCTTTGATAATACTTCTGACTTTTTCACAGACTAAAACACTTTTCGTAAAGATATTATACTAATGCCCACCGAAACCAAGTGGCAAAAACCGCTTGCAAAACCCTCAAAGCTAGATGGAGCCGGTGCAGGAAAGCAAGGGTATCTTACTCCTCCGACGCTTCTTGTTTACTATGAAGGAAATAAGTCAGTTGAGAACAAATATATCAGAGCATGAGCCAATTTTTGTCTGCCTACTTTTCCATATTTAGCATAAAATACGTAAGTACAAGTTAACAGTACCTCAGGCCATATCAGGTTATTCACCAGTACGAAATTTCGTTTACAAAAACAAATTATTGCATGACAGTCTTCTTGTTTGCCATGAGGTCGATAGCTGTTTGGACAACTGTATAGTAAGCATACATCAAAACTCCATTTTCTGGGCTTTCAACACTTTGTTTATTCAAAATTTCCCCCGTCTCCTTAAGTGACAGAAAATCAACCGAAGTTCTTCAGTCTTTTTGTCATGATGAATACTGTGTTCCATGAAAAGACTTGCATGCAATTTTAACTGTGCACATTTCTTTATTCTTATCAATACTTAGGCAAGACTGCTCAGCAGTAATCTGTGCTTTACGTTCTCTCGTTCGACTGGGTATGTACAAGCAGTATGCTGGTGCTATCTGAGTGCCGAGCTCACGACTTCTATCCCCCCATCCCATGACCGGCTGTGTAACTACGTCCGCGTCATCTTTCCGGAATAAATAAACATTACCATAGGGAATGAAGGAACCATGAATATGCTCATTTTTGTTTTTGGCATTGCATTATTTTTTCCATGCTTATGATTTTCTCAAACGGATGCCAATGTCTTCCGGAACACGTTCGGTGACAATGCGGAGCTTGGAAATGTAATGCCCATTACTGTTTGCTTGTCCAATTCTGTCTCTAGAAACTTTGTCGAATATATTATGTTGAAGTGGTCTCCCATAAGCACATACAACATTTAGTCGTGCAATGTTTGAGGATATGAATTAATGTAGTCAAATTCTCTCATGGGAAGTTTTTCCAAACACTGGATTCTGCATGCCCTCGGGCCTGAGAAGAAATGCTTTCCTATTAATTACTACTATAAGAAAACAAATACCATTAAAAATCAACCAGCCATTCGGCTGTCCCCTTGATGGGAAAATAATAAAGTGACTTAATGAGATCTTACTTTTCCGATTGCATCCTTCTGGATAAGCAGCATGATTTATTGAAAAATAATGAGTAGTTATAACTGAATTTACAGTAAGTCATCACTGGTTTTGGGCAAATTAATTCATTAAAGACAGTATATGTTACTTTGTTCTTGCTTTCGAATGATATTTTCTGTAAAATATGTCCACCATTTATTACTTCTAATCATCACAGCAGCAAGACGGGGCGCACGGTCCGCAACCCACTGCGGGCCGATGACTGAATACTTATTTTTCATGTAAAATGGATGGTGGCAATTTTTTTGAGTGTCCAATACATTATTCATCCATGTATTCCGTTAAGCGTATTAAACCATACTCGCCACCGGCAGTTGGTTTGGAATCAGTGTTTATTCAGCTCTGCTAGACAGACTACCAAAAAGCCTTCAACGTTACAGAGAGCGTCGGGCATTCCATTTTGTTTTGGTATTTTTTGAAAGCTTTTTCGCCATAACACGTGATTATTTGGGAGCATTTTGAGAATCCTTTGGGGCAAATAGCCAAACAGAATCCTTACACATCGCGTCATATTATGCTGAGAGATACGGAGGCATCGAAGAATAACCAGTTGGTTGCTTGCGTACAGCCAACCATCACTTGTATCATCGAAGGTATTATTAACCATTTTGACTGCGGCAAATTCTTATTACCCATTTCAGGCCAGATATCTTCACCGATTACCAGCAAAATAATAAGATCGACGATAATGTTATACCAAGTGTTTGTTCCAAGTTCCCTAAGTATGCAACAAAGTTTTGTCGAAGTTAAGAAATAAAAATAGTTTATTTAAGTTCCTAAATATGCTGATTACCGTTAAGTATAAGTTTCCAGTGCTTCCGAAAATGTCTACATTTTTAAGACTTTCTGTGATCTGCCTTTTTGTCAAGTAACAATTTGAAGAATATAAGTAAAAAACCTGACTGCATTTATTTGTTGTGCCTGAGATACTTTGAGCAGTTTAGGGGGTTCTTTCGAAAATTCAGACCCGTTAATATTTTTGCCTCATCTAATCCCTTATTAACGTCAGCATTAGTATTACTTTGAATATGTAAATATTTTCCATGATTCGACAAGGCATCCGGGCTAACAGCAAACCAAAACAACATAACGGGTTCTGCTAGTTACAGTAGGTTTAATTCGAATCTGTCAACAATTACAACGGAATACTGGAGCATTATTAAGTTTTAATAACCAAAATACACAGTGCAGTGCGAGAGATAAAAAACCATCAATTCTTACTCTAGTAGATCGTAAAATTCTCTGACATTTTGAGTTCAAAAAGGTGTGAAGTATTATTGATCATCAGCTAGGTAATGACCAAAAACACACGGGAACGTCTAATGTCTATGGGTTTATTCAGAATTTAAAGCCACCAGACTATACACATGCAACAACCGTGCTCCAATAAATCAAACTTAGATGAATTATTTACAGTGTCACCATCCGACCTTTTAATGACAGTAACTACTCCCATATATATATATATTTATGTAAATGCTCGAAACAAGTGGAGACCTAGGTAATTACTACATGCACAGCAAGATTTTAAAAATTATGGAATTCCTAATCGTGCCTACTGTAACTTAAAGGCCATTTGAATTTTCAAAAAGCTGTTTCTTTCGGTTTAAGTATATTAGTAGCTCCCTAAAGATTTTAGTAAACACTTCTCTTTTGCGAAGTCACTTTCGGAATTAACCAAAGCTTATGATTTACCAGGTTCCACTTGGTATACCACAAAACTGTATCTCACAAGAGGTTTTTGGGCAAATTCAATTGTTATTAATGATATGGAGAGAACTTCTTACAGTCCGGGGAACATGCTGGAAACCGAGGAGTGTAGAGAACGACGTAGTCAGAAGAGTTGTTTTAGTGTAAATACAGTTTATCAAGTAACGGAATTTTCGAAAGCAAATGCATAAATTTTGGTGAACAGCAGCAACACTTTAAGGTGCCAAGAAACGTAGAAAATCATATGCACCACTGTTTGACGATGAATGCTATCTTCACTTAGGTGACTTTCACTGGGTAAAAAACACTTAAAACGTCAGATGATACAAAGCTAAACATTTCGCCCTAATTCTGTCTACGTTCTTAGTTAGACGGCACAAGATTGTCTCATAAAAGGAATCAAAAGCAGTCCCTATTTCAGTTTTATTTTGGGCCATAAGACTGAATAATCAGGATTATGACTGGGACATGCAGTTAATATCTGAGAGCTGATATGCTCATTGCGTTGCACATAACTGCTTAGATTACCCAGGAGAACAATTGTCATTCATGAAGGGAATAATTTCGACTACACGGTCAGGGTTTTTCCGGGGAATTCCGTATCACCTACCGGGGAACTGATGCATACCGAAGCAACCACAATGAACTCGGAAAACTGAGTGAAAGTATTAGTCGTGCATCAACATTTTCCTTGTGCCAAGTACAAAACGTACGGACTGAAAAGCATAGCCTTTGCACTGTCTTGATGTCAGCAACCTAACCTGGATCGTATTTACCACGGCATGAGTGAACATAGTTCAAAAAGAGAAACGGCCAGGATTGCAAACTAATTGGAACCCAAAAGTACATTACTAGATCATTTTCTGTCCAGCTGTGAATGGTACCTTCTTTTGTGGTCAGCCTACTCTGGCCCTGTATCGGTAGAATCAATTTTATAAAGTCCTCATAGCAGTAGGCAATAAGTGGACACGAATGCTCATAGCTGTTTAGCAGGTGATTCCAGCAGAATAATAGCTTTAAAAGTTGATAAACAAAAGTGGTAAAAAATATGACATAAATGGAAACTGCTACTTTTACGCGGTCCTTACAAGTCGCCACGGGAGATTAATCTGTAGAATAAGTAGGATAAATAAAATAAGCGATGAGATTTCGGATCTTTTTTGTTGTTTCAATCCCGAATCAAATTTCCCTGATTTAATTTTGCGTTCTGCGCGATTTCGTGTAAGCTAACTTGGCAAAAGAAGTAAACATCCACAGAATGTCGTCGCCGTGTAAGCCTCTTTTCTCCTATTGGAACTTATGAGTTACAGCATAAATAACACAATCGGAAATTTCGGCCTGCTTGTACAAATGACCACCAGTCAGGAGGGCGGATTCGTGGGGCGGCGCGTAGCACTGTACGACAATACCAGCCATAAATTTCGTTTGCATGCAAAATAAACAGCCATTTGAGTTGTCGATACAAGGAGTTAGGTCATGTGTTAAGCATATCTTCGTAGAACGCTGTCTCGAGTTGCTGACTTCTCCATTTTTCATAGAACCGCTACATTCTTTTCGAGTTACTGAATAGTTGCACCGTTTTGTTCAGAATTTATTCAAGTTTTATTTGGCTTAGAAAAATCTGACAGGCCTATGTTTAAGGAGCGTTATCTTCAGTTTAGACCGATTAAAATTCACTCATATTCATCATTGCAAATTCTTTATTTTAACGGAAACAATTATGACACTTCCGCAGACCCAAATATCAAGTAAAACCATTCAAACGGTACGAAGAGTTAGCCACACCGCGCAAGGACAGTATGCTTGACCCCACACCGTCCATTAGCTTAATGTTATCTGATAAAATTCGCGACCGCCTCTCACGCAGACTTATCCAGGTTATCGATATTTGCCCATATGGACTGACTAGCTGTCTAGTTTTCTTATGCTAACTCTCAGAAGCACTCGGTGGTTTTATATAAGGGTGTTGGTCGGGGCTTAGATTGGATCTCACTATAATGGCAAATTATTGCACTGGTTTGTGGAAATCTTTTTATTAACTTCGGAAGATAAAGCGTGAGCATCCCGTTTGCTTTGATATTCGCATTCTCAAAAGATCGCTTTGGTAATTATAGAATAACGGGAAAGTAGTTCGAGCAAGCGGCCGCCGCTAAGTCAGTTTATTGGCCGTCAGTCAGTAACTTTTTAAAATAAGACGAGTAAATAGAGTTTAATAGCACCTAATAGTCAACTGAATTGAACGTTCTTGCACGTCGAAGACCTGACGCGATAATGGAGGATCTGAGTGGATCGGAGAAAAATACTGGACTTCTTCTTAGACAAAATAGGAATTTCATTGGGGGTCCTAAAAGTTATGTAGAATTCAGCATTAGATCAACATTATTTCCCAGATGCTTTCGTTAGTGGACAGATCAGATATATTTTAACGCTTCCGCTTGTTGAATACTGAGATGTGCAATACCCTGGAAAAACCACGTGCCGATTTTTGTCCCAAATACTTCAGTTACTATTTGCTATCAAAATAATTGTTAATTTTTGGTATTGGTATTTTTGTGATACTTTTCCCTGTTAGTCTGCTGAAATCGGTGGTGCGATTTTTTAAGTGGCTTGGCATAGATTAATTGCCATTACTTTCACTTAAAGTTTATAGTAAAAAAATTTGCTAGACACATTCGTGTTTGACCCACTCGGATCATATTGCATCATTAGGAATTCAGTAATATTATCAACCATGTCTGCAAAACACCTATGTATTGGCCAACAAATGTTGGGTTTGGGGTTATTCTGCTTAGGCAAGAGAAATACGATGAAAGATTTCAATAGAACTGGATTCCGCATCACCATGGTAAACTTGGCCACAAAGTTCTGCAAACAAGTGATCGAACGTTTATTCTTATTCACGCAAACCGTAAATGATTTATGAGCCGATTTTTTCATAGTACTTCGAAAATGACAATTTTATCCATCCAGTGGGCAACTCCTAACCGTAAAATTCTCGGTATTTTGGCGCCACGGATATTCTTCATCCAGGTAATTTTGTTTGGCAACGTGAACCGCAGTCCGTGGATACAGTATGCTCGAGGAATAACAGGACACGTAGCTATTTTCAAAGCACTTTTATGGTTCAGTGTGCAAAAACCACTGGAAGTCTCTGGTGCAGATTAGCTGCTATTTTATATAGGGAGTGTAAGTACATTTCACTCGATTCAACCCTATATTTAAATTGTATATGGAATGCATTTAGACCTCATTTTTTCTACCAGTTCCGCCTTATATTTCTGATTCGCTTCAGATTTCACAAGTAATTTAGTATAAGATCTTTTCATTGACCGATCGTTCAGGCCTCTTAGCTTACAAGAGTATCCAGACAAAGAATGCGCACAGTAAAAAGCACGCTTTCGTATTACAAAACTTCAACTTTACCATTCTGCAGTGATTGATATTTTCTTGTCAGCAAACATCCCGAATTTCCGTCGGCCGTTGGCAGTAAGTCACTTGGTTGTTTCACTTTCTAAGTCAGATGGGAATGTAAACGAAGAGAGCATTTTTCTATGCGCACATTCTATTTCTCTGTAGACTAATAAACCAGCTCGGGAATCTCCCTTCATATCCTCGATTTCCGCGTAATAAACATTTCATAATTTGTTCTTATAGTATATCTAAATTGAGTACCTGCGGTCTAGAACACTGTAATCAAAACACTCAGTCCATATTCTTGATTGCTTGCGCTTCCTTTTCTGAATGAGGCACTCCCTGCAAGAAATTACCGAAAAAGTATGTGATAGGTTGTGACGGCTAAACTTGCCACCATCGTCTTTAGCGACTGAAGGATGAGAAATAAGTTCTCTTCTGGCACTTCGCAGCTGAACCCTGCTATATGAGTAAAAGGTATCTGAGACTTGTTGTCTGGAACTGGTTTTGTTATGATGGTCGTAGCATGGTTAAAAATTACACACAAAACAAAAGAACGCTAGGTTGAATGCTACTGAGTGGCTCACTTTGAAACATCAGGTTTTGGACTGATTATGTCTCGTCCAATGATGAGACATTCGTGATCATGTTTCAAAATCTTTCTTCGTTATTTTACTGATATAGTTAATTTTAATAGAACTTTAAGCAACCAAGAAAACACGGAATAACGAAAACCCCTGTTGAATATTTATTTGACGTTCAAGTCAGTCGGGATCAAAGGCTGTAAAACAGACCACTGATAGTAAAACCTCGAAACGTTTTCCAAGCTTAAATGAAGCAGAAATAATGCACCTTCACTCATTGAAGTAAGATTTAACTCAGCGATGGCCCAATGAATAACTGGTAGGTGCACAGAACCGAGTTAATTTAAAAGGCATTTGGTGTGTTATTCCACCGTGGTAACAAAGAAGTACGCAAAGGTTGAAAAGATTGTCTTGCAAAATTTCAGATGTAAAATGAAGAAGTCCGTGAACTACGACCGGTAAGGAGAATAGAGAGGCATATCTCAATGAAAAAAATTGATCAGTCTAACCTTAAATAAAATTTCAAGCCGTATCTCTCACTGCTATCAGATGACTTGTTAACATTTCCCAACTGAGGGTGATAAGTTTCAGAACAGATATTTTTGCCTAGCTGGATGATAAAATCGACTCAGTAATTCTTGTTAAAGCAAATGCTTATCCATGGAACGATCGTCTCGATTCCATAGTTGATTTGTCGCAGCAAACTATTCGCACAAAATAAATGAAAGTCGATTCGGACAACGTGGACAAGTATTCACGGTGAACAGCTGAAGGGTGGATCTCTGTAATTCACATCAGATACAATTGTAATCATTAACTAAAATACTCTTGAATGATAAATAACAGAATCAAAGTGATTCATTTATTAGTTTTTCACTGTGTTTAAAGTTTATTTGTAGAGGAGCATTCGAAATTGCACTCAGTAAATGGCTGCGTAACAATGCTTTTGTTAGAATCGATCTACTTCACAGAAAACTAAACAAAAGTGAATACCAACGCGACTGCATCTTACTTCCAAATCTCCTCCTCCCTGAAATTAGTAAAAAACTGATGAGATAAACAGTCGAGATGAAGTGAATCGGATGGCAGTTAATGTTGCAGCTTTCCAACAAAACCTGAGTTTGTATTCATATTGAGAATGCTTCCAGAGAAGAAAACAATCTTCCAATTCTACAATATTTTACTGGGGTACGCAATTCGATCGAAGTGGTTTGACTGGCATTATCATACACCTACATTCGACCACGAATCATTGCATGAGACAAAATTCTGAAACCGTTTACGTGCTTCGGATTAACTAATGACGACTTATTCTGGATAATTAGGAGTGAAAAGAAACTAAATTGACTAGTATTCAAAAGCGGTCAACCAAAAATCGCTGAAGCCGAAACTTACTCGTTTTGTTTATTTTGTCTGACAAGCGTAAATTGATAATTGCGGAGCAACAATGAGGCAAAACTGAACAGTAACAGATTAATCATCCAGAGCAAATTGTCTACTGGCCTGTACACCTGTTAAACATTGAAATTTACATTAACAGTGGGATCAATTCTACCGATTCATGAAAGATCGTTTGTTCAAACTCATCGGCTCCTGAGTGGGGCTTTTCATGTTTACCACCTAGAACGATGACGTGCATGCTTTCTAATTTATAATCTTCCACAAATTACGAATCTTGTTATTACAACAGACTGACATTTGCGGATTTTTAGTATCGTATGCGACCCGTTTAAATTTGAGTTTAGTAAATTTATATGTAAGCAGATTTTTCTGCCAAGTAAACATCATGTTAGCATCTTATAACTAGTGCGCATAACACGAACCAAGACATCGACATTTTTCCACATTTTAAAGGCGAACACACCTGAATGAGACCGAAATTTACATAAATTGCAAACTGCGTTTGTCACCCGAATAAATCTACTCAAAAGCTCACTAATAATTCCTCAAGCTTAGAACACAGACCAGGTTTCCAACATTTGGAATTGACCTTGCTACCTTGCGAAACTGAGAGCAATGTAAGTGGCTTTGTTGCCGTCCTACGTTGTTTTGTGTTCGTCCGAGATTGTTCATAGCTAACGCTAACTACATTACGAATTATCTAACTAGTTGGTAAATGATAATATTTGAAGAACCGAGGGCGTATTCAAAGTTTTCACAAAACAATTTTCACAATGAACTATTGGATTCAACTGGCTTCCAGTTAGTTCTCAAGTATTATTTCCTGAATAGCCACTGTTGAAATACAAAATTATTTCAAATTCTAAGCTCTTCTTTTTTGGATGAAATTGAATTTGAAACATGACTATTAGCCTAATGCTCCGGTGTGGGCATTGTTCAACTGAAGCACAGTTGTGTATTCCACCTGCTGCATTAAAATTTCGGCCGGTTAGCCATAATAGCCATGGAAAAATATTTCTTGTGGAATCCGAGGATCTTGCGCGTTTGCATCCAGTTTTGATCTCTGGCTTGCAGGTTTTACTGGTTGTCTTAATTCAGTTACAACGTAAGTTTAACTATGGAAAGTTTGCTTTGCATAATTGTGGTATAGTTTATGACGCTCGAAACCCATATGTTGAGCGAAACATAAAATCGACATAACTGGTTTCATTTATAAGACATGCCCGCCTTATATTAGTTTACGTTAGGCAAATTAGTGAATGCTTGATGTTAGTGATAGCCGCTCCAAAACATGGGGCTTTAAAAGTATAAAAAATCCAATAAGTGACGATAACTGGAGGTAAATGTAATCAGTTCTTCTATTTAATGGCTTCCTGCACTTTAACGAAAACAGGATTTTTCCACTTTCAAATATTGAGACAAATAGATCATTTTAAGAGTGCAACGATTTTACCAGTTAGAATGAAAAACGGCAGATCTATCATAAAGGTATTTCGTGTAACTTTACATAAACAAGGTATTTCATATATGACCTCCTTCAGTAATTGCACTTGATATCATCAGCCAAAATCGAACAGCATATAATTAATTTGCCATTTAAATGGCGCGTTGTTAAGCTACCTCTCTAATGGCATATGAAAGTGAAGCACGTTCTGCGCATTCATATTTAGTGAAACACCGGCCGAATTCGTCTTATTCAGTGAATTATTCTAGGAGTTCTTATTCCAGTGGAGACGAGCAGCAAGCCTGTTTCCCCACTGCATGTTCATCAGTTTAACTGATTGTCCGCGACACCTCAGTGGTAGCGTGCTTATCAGAAAAGCCCATGTTATGAGAATTTTGCATCAAAAATAGATCGTTCTCAAATGCGGTTGTGCACAACAAGCTTTTTAATGAAGTCAACATTTTTTGTAAGCTTCTTAAAAACATCTCTTTTACGTATCTAATTGATTCATTAGAATTTTTCTCATTTTAAAAGCGACATTTATTGATAGAGAGAGTGGAGGTGATAACGAATATATACTCCTTTTGTTAGCCCGTTAAAAACTAACGTGAAACTCGACAGTTCGATTTCAACTTAATTGCCAAGAGCGCATTATCTTTGGCGTGCTTTTAAACCTCAGTTATGGATATTGAAACGCACTACTGAAGGCGATTTCTGCGGACTAACATACTAAGTCCGTAATTGTTTAATTTCTTAAAATAATAATAAACAAAACAGCTTCTAGGATTCTAGCTTTCAGAAAATCTGCTGAGTATGGTCACTGATCTACTCAGATGATTTGCCTTTTTGTGCGTGGCTCAATGTTCGCAATGCGCCAAGCCGCATTTCGGGCCTAAACAGCTTAGTTAAAACAGGGGAAGTATACATTTAGCTCACATTTAAGGGTGGCGATTTTAAAGTTCAAAGCAAAGTGAGACTAAGAAATGAACTGACGCATCGGCACATGTTTTAACACAGTCACGAAGGGGCAGCTGGTGCATGCACATTCTAGTTAACACCAAGGATGTCGGACACATGAACAATCTTCTAAATATTTACATCGGGCCTTCCTCTTGTAACCTAAGACTGCTTCTGTGGAAAAAGTAAATGATTTGTCGATATAAGTTTCAACGATATCACCATAACTTCGCAACGCGGGATTGACTAAAAATTGTAGCTTACATTTCCTGTTATTTTGTCTAGGTAACTGTAGTCAGTTGATTTTAGAAAGGTGACCAATAAATTGTTGAACACTTAACACGGAGCTTGGCAGTCGCTACTTATGCCAGCAGTCGTACAGCTCAAGTAACTAAAGCAAACCAAGTGACTCAAGTGACTTCAAGTTTCCTTGAGCTCTGCGTTTACACTTCCGACGTACTTGACATTAATTGCCCAGTAGCACTTGATTTTAGCGACTAATATTGCGAAATCAGTAGTGTGCCTTTCCAGACTAATGCTTTCATTTTTACCAAGTCACTTCTGGAAACAATCATTATGGTAATAGGTCGGAATTATTTGATTATTCCCCTCGCGCCTATCATCCGTTTCACTCAAAATGTCCAAACACTTTGAAGTGTCTCATGTTCCTTACAAGAGGTCGGATATTAATTATTTATTTATGGTAAGTCAGTCGTAACAGCCTCACACAAATTGTGGTTATTACCCAGTCAGTTTCACTAGTAGCGGAAGTACTCGGCAACTTGCAATTAATGTTTCACTGAACATTGGGTCACAGTAAAATAAATGCCGCTTTGAAAACATTCCAACAACGGTGCCTTGATCAATGATTTCAAGTAAAACCCGTTCATTACTGCAACACTCGATTCAAGTGATAACTTGGGAGTATCTCAGAGAACGATCTTCTATTAAAATGCCAGTTTGACACTCCTATGATTTACCTTAGTCCTATCTGTCGCTAAGTGAGCATGGATTTTACTAATGCTTGAGCACTGCAATACAGTGGTTGTTAGTATAACTTTCATGAACGAAAGGATTAAAAGTAAGACTAAAAGAGTCCGGCACATGCATCAATGGGATCGTTTACTGCAATTTGACATGCATTGAAAATAACGGTTGCCAACTGAGCTGCGTAAGAATGATGAATACGGGAAGCCAAATTGTCTTTCTCAGGAAGATTGCAACGAAAACGTTCAAT
>LUCM01008193.1:89517-134061 GCA_008360955.1 Fasciolopsis buskii | reverse complement strand
AAAAAGGAGAGATTGTGCTTCGACGGACGGTAGTACTGACACGCAAATGGAAGAATTTTATTACCCACTTTCCATTCTCGTCCGTAAAAGCAAAATCTCAATCCACAAGTTGGACAAGTAACGCATCAGAAGCCCATTCATATGGAATTTGCGCCTTGCACGCTCCTGGTGCATGTAGAAATAGAGTACTCCAGTTTTGCAGACAGTCACTTATTCCTGTCCCACGCGAGTTCCAGACATGTTTCGCGTTGCAAAACGACGGGGAACTATAACTCGACAAATAGTCTGAGTCGGACCGGCCATGTTGCATTAGGCTACCATTGGCGCGGTTTTTTTTTTTTTTTTTTTTTTTTTTTTTTTTTTTTTTATAATTTTTTTTTTTTTTTTTTTTTTTTTTTTTTTTTTTTTTTTTTTTTTTTTTTTTTTTTTTTTTTTTTTTTTTTATGTCAAAGACCGTAGATTGCACAGTTTCATGTATGTGAAATCGACTAACGCGTTAGTTTCAACGGGACTTTCGCTACAACTCAGTGGCTACCAATGCAAACCAGGCTAGCTATACAATGCGTGTTTGATTAGGATGTTCATAACAGTAACTAGCAAAAGATGACAGATCAGTTCAAAACTACGGGGTTGGCGCGGCCACATATATGATTGCTGGGATCAAATCAAATCAAGCAAGTAATGTGCTTGACAGAAGATTTGCCCTGCAGCCCTAAATGTTTTGTTTATCAAAAACAACAAATTTCTAAGAAGTACTTGCGCCTAATGGAATAGAAAGTACGGCACTCCATAACTCAAACGTTTAGTGAAGTAAAAGAATTACGACAATCTATAAATCAAAGTGGCGATAACCGTTAAGACGAATCGTGAATACTGGTGGGTTAGAGTAAAGTAGCCAATGAAATAGAAGTAACGATCACTTCAGATAACAGTCGAAGATTGTTTAAGCTTTCACGCGATACCGGTGATTGGCGAACTTTGGTTAGTACAACGATGTGCACCAGAAATGGCGAGGCTATTCATGACAGATGTCAAAGACTCGACCGTTGGACTGACTAATTTGAGGAGCAGCCTAGCAGACCACGCACCAATGTAGTTAATCCGAAGACAGCAACTGCGGATCTTTTGATAGGTATCTGTTGATCGTCTAACGGAATTAGGAATAGGGTGAAACGTCGAACTGCGAAATGGAGGAAAATTGGTCGGTCTTGACGAAATTCCTTCTGTTCTTTTCGAACTGATTAGTGAGGCCTCTATACAAGCGCTTGTGGGCGTGCTGTGTTACATTTGGAACGATGAGAGTATCCCGTTCTCGTGAGCTGAGTAACTGATTGCATCCATGATCAAGAAGGGAAAAGGCAGTGCCTGTTGGAGTTATCGTTAGATGAGTTCGATTCTTATAGTTATTGAGATTTTAGCTTCGATAATGCTGCGCCGTCCGAACTCTACTCACAAGATGAACGTCCGCGAACAGCAAGCTGGATTTCGTCAAGGTGGAGTATACGTGAACTTTGTTTTCGCTCTTCAATCGTTACTCGAAATACACTATACACATCGCGGCCCGATAATGGTAATTGTTCTGGACTTGATGGACGCCAGTCGACCGGACAGCGTTTTTCATTGCTCTTGATCGGAGGTGTATGCTAGGAAAGTTCGTGAATCTGATGCGAACATTGTACTTGCATGTCTGTGGTCGCGCGAGGGTACGGGGTACCCTATTAGGCTCATTTGAAACGGCTGGCGGTGTTCGACAAGTATGCCATTGACGATGTAATGGACGATGAATTAGGAGATCTTCAGGAAGTAGGTGTGTCGGACTGGCAAATAGTAAGAAGCTGTGACCTAAATTGTGCAGTCGACCTTGTTTGCCTGTTTTGATCTACGGAGGATACACAACGCACACTAGTCAGACTGGTTGGGATTGTATCTCGATTTGGCATGTACTTTGCATCTTCAAGTTGTGAATTACCGTTTCAATCCCGGACGGAATTAGTATCGAAGTTGATGCTGAGTGAAGAGGAGCTAGGCATTGTGGATCGCTTCGGTTAAATCGGCAGCTGCGTGCTGACGGATGGTAGCACGGTATTAGAGGTGAGCATGTTTATATGCAAAGCTCGTGCGTCGTACTGTGTGTAAACTGAAGCACGTTTCGTTTTGTTTTTCGTTTTTAACTTTTTTCGCTGTATCAATGGAAATAATTAGGTATAATTTTTAGGAAAGCTTCCGTGGCCAGCAGGTGGCTTCCAAGTGGGAAGTTGGCCGACATTGAGAAGACTTGAATCCGTCAACTGCTCGTCCACATACGAAGACATCCACCTGACTGGCGCCTGTTGGCGTGACATTTCACTGAAATTGAGAGGTCGTTTGTGCTGTGCGGCAATGTGCTCAGCTCTGTTTCTTCTCTGCGAAATGATGCTAGCTCGTACAAGCACGTCAGAATGAAACCGAATATTCTCTGTCACTGATTTTCTAAAGTTGACAATCTTCTGTCTATTGGCTGCTGATTGATTTTGTGTT
The DNA here is from genome assembly GCA_008360955.1 of Fasciolopsis buskii. NCBI lineage: Eukaryota > Metazoa > Platyhelminthes > Trematoda > Plagiorchiida > Fasciolidae > Fasciolopsis > Fasciolopsis buskii. The sequence continues at coordinate 131,544 of LUCM01008193.1, read as the reverse complement.
GAGTTATCAGCGGACTTTCCCATAAGGCTTTTCCTTTTAGCACATCCAATGGACGTAGGTAACGGTGTCACTTTCTTTCAGGTGACCTCTCAATTGGATAATGAATGTGGCTGTTCCGCACTCACCAATCTGACAATGGCTACTAAGTATACCAGTTGGTCGTGTTTATAGGGAAACCCCAGAGGTTTGTTTAGAAAACCCTGACTCCTCAACGGTTCAAATCTAACAGCTCCCATGTGCACCGGAGCATCGAGAAGTCTGCCTATTCCAGATTACATTTTCATTGATGGAAAAATGCCATGAAAAAGTGACCACCACACCCAATCGACCTTGGTACAAGGGTACATTACAATGCTTATGGGGTATTCTCGTTCATGAACACGCTTCTGGCCAAAATTAAACTATCAAGGCCTCAATTGATATTGAATGAGGTGAGCGCGCTCGTCATTCCTCATTGAAGTTGGGTTCCAGGAAAGTTGTCACATGGAACACAAATCATTTGCAATGTTTCGTTCTCAAATGAAACTGACGGCTGCCAATTGCTAATCAACTTTTTCGCAATTCGGTGTTCTTTTTATCATGCGCAGGGCAGTGCGACAGGTAAATTCCGTAGTGAAACTACCTTCTGCGGAAGGGGATATCACGGATAGAGAGAGAGACTGTAAACGGGTGGGAAGATGGAAGGTGTGTGTTTTACGGTTTAAAGTCCGTGGGCGAAAAGAGCCTGAGAGATAGAAATACGAAATATATTAACTGAAAGGATGATTGATTGCCGTGTACTGGATGGGCGGAAATGGTTACACTGACGGCAACTTCTGAGGTACGATCGAGATGATAAAAACCCAAATAATATTGGCAGAAAAGGGAAAGTAAAGTACCACTTGAAGACGAGCTAATGGCCGAAGACTGAACAATAAGGAAAGGTATTAGGTCAAGAAGAAAAATGGAAGTAGACGAGTTACCATCCCAACGTAATTGCATCATTCAAATGTGTCACGAACTTCAGTTGGACAGCACTGAATTCTACGGAGACACATTTCTGGGTATAAGCGCATTTGGGCAGAATCAATTTTGAATCCATTAGCCGTTTATGGTACAACTGTTGTTCTCAAGTCAGTATGTTGTACATTCGATTCTAAACCATCGTGCGTTTTAATTCAGTTCGATTTGTTCAACAATTAACATTGTGAGAATGTGCACTAGTTTTGGTTGCAACCGCGAAACACCGAACATCAGTGAAAGAAAAACAAAGGATTCCAGTTCACAAGAGTTATAGAGAAGAAGAAATATGCTGAATGGAAGACAACCACTGACTGTGGCCATTAGTTATACCGTCTACGGTCTCTAGCTTTGAGATTGGGGATCTATTTACCCAGAGGCCGGCGATTTAACTCGATCCACTTGGGGCAATTAACTGGTTAGGAATTACACACCATTCTACTATGACATCCAAATATTGCCGAGTAATGAGAAGGCTGAAAGGTTCTTGTGTGAATATCATAGGGGATTAAGTCGGGTAAGTATTGTATTCAAATTGCTTGCAGACATTAATCTCCCCTAATTACCTAATGCACACAAAAAAAAGAAAATCTTGGGAATAAATTCCGTTTCCTATCCGGTCGGGGTTGTATTGACCAAAACTTCAGTTTGTAAGAAATCTTTGAGCACAGACACACCGGAAAATCCAAGAACTCCGTCTTCCTTGACCTGAAAGCGATATTCAACTTTGTCGACATACAGTACTGTGGCTCTTGTCTTTGGTGGCAGGGTACCCCGAGGAAATTCATTTCAATTTTCTCACCTTTGTATTCGAACAGCTGGAACCGGGTCTGTGCTTCTGGCGATTTTTCCACCAAAATTCCTAACAGAAAATGATGTTCACTGGAATGGTTTCATGCTACTCATACTCTTCAACTTTGTAATGAAATGACATTGAAACTCTGCATACACTTATTTACCAGTAGATGCGTTGGTATTAACCAAAAACAGTAGACTGTTCGATTTGGAATATGAAGAAGGCATTGTTCTTGGCCAAACATCGACATAAATTGCTGTCAATTCTCGGTCTTCTGAATGAGAGTTTAGCCTTGTTGGATGTGCATTTTGCTTTTTCAGAGCATAAAATACTGTTCCATGAGTGTATTTATTGTCTCAAAGTCGAAAATGGTTTTTGCAGGAAGAATTTGATGACGTAGATAAGTTTAATCGTTGTGGAGTTGCGTTTTACTTTCTGCTGGTCTATCGGATGAAGCGCTTTACGGTATACAGAAATTTTTATTTGAATCTACTAGTTTGCTCGATCTGTGGCATCACTGTGACATCCGGTTATCGATCAAAGGTTCAATTTACACAGTAGCAATGAGGTCTGTCCCGTCATTTGGCTCGGAAACATGACTGATGAAGGCAGGAGATGTGCAAAGACTTTCGGTATTTAAGCATTGTTGTCCTCGTGGCAAGAGAATTTTCCTAGCAGTGCTAAGGTGCTAAGGTATAGGGCATTTGACAATAAAACTCACCCAACAGAGCAGTCATTCGGTTTTAATACACTGAGGTGGTTGGAATATGTTTTAAGCACGCTTTCTGACTAACTGTCTCAGAACACACTCTTCTCCGAACTAGTTAACTGTTGAAGAGCACGTCACAGTGAGAAGTCCATGCTCCAACGAAACGCGTGTGAAAAATTCATCAAAGAACTGTCTCGAGTACACGGAATTGGGCATCCTGGTTAGTGTCGATGAGATTCACCAACTTGACACCCTTAGGTGACATTGCTCTGTATCGAAGTCAATGACGCCCTTGTATTCGAAACATTTTCGCCACGCCATATTCCTTCTCGCATAAGATCTTTCGACGTTTTTCATAGTAATCTTTTACTGCACGATGGGAACCCAAACCAGAGCATGTTTGCACAAAAATGATGACTATACGAAATGAATTAATCTCATAATCGTTCGGAATAAATGAAAAGGAAAGATGAAGGCATGCACTCTTGGCGAGTACCACTTGTCAGGGTGAAAAATTGCCGCGAGCACAAGCGCTGTTCCAACCGTCTGCGTCAAATGATTGGAACGAGGAATCGAATTTTTCGCATATGCACTTTATTGAACAGGTGCGCGCCTGGATCAAGTAATCAGTCGAATCGAATGGCGATTTACAATTCAAAATGGACGAAGATCGTTGACCTACGGACAGGGAAGATATAATCGATGCATCCCCAACAGGGTCGGACGCTTTTCTAGTACAGTAGATAATCTGCCGTGGATGAAGCTTGCCAGTAGTTAGGGTGCACCAGCTACCAGACTAATTCCTCATAAATCGGTGCAACCATTAATTCACAATAGTCATTAGATATCTGCTGGTTTACTCAGATGGACTGCAGGAGTCTTGTGAACCGGAAAGCTTAGATTTGTTTACCATGTTGGGAACGTAAACGGGGAACATTATCTAGTTCAGAATGATTGTATGTTTAAGAAGGCATGTTTTCCTAAAGACTGTGATTTGCGATATAGACTGAGAATAACCTGTGTTGATTCACTTGGTCCGGATACATGGCAACAAAATTGTCTGACAAAGTGCACCGCTGAGCGCCATCTGTTACACTTCTGAGAATAAATCACTTAGTCTTCGGACCCCCTGACTACCTCACTGATACCCGGTCTTCACTAACCAACACTGCTAAGTAGACAATAACCACCACTATTGTCCACGACTGCAGCTTTTTATGCTCCTCTAAATCTCTTCATCCCCTGTTTCGCGCGGTTATTTCTCAAAGTTCCGATCAGTTGATATTCTGGAAGTATGTGTATCTTGCTGTACATGACATCCCGGGAGACGGATCAGATGACATCGAATGCAACAAATAAAGTCGAAGATATTCGTCTTTTGTGTGGCTCACGTGAAATGTGGCCCCGACTGTCGTCAACCCCGGTGTGCAAGGATCTTTGTTCCGCTCCAGATGTGCTCTGTTATCCTGAGAAATTTTGTGACGCCAGTCATGCTGAAAGCGCGTACTGGATCTTAGGCGGGCCATTACTGTCTAACAGGAACTGTTCATAACAGGTGATTTTTATGTGTTGGGTATTCACAGAATAGGTAGAAACGAAAGCGACTGCGAACCAAGGCGGTATTTCGTACAGAAAATAGTCCTGATTCCTTAGCTTGCTGAAACGCAGACCCCCATGAAGCTGCTCAGTTGAATTTAATGGCAAATTTTAATAGTCAATTTTCCACTACATAAACAATCAGTGCCAATTCTGTTCTCTGATATATAAACAGTCACATTTTCTTTTAAGGTTACATTTCTGCAAAGGAATACGACGAACTGGTGATTTTAGGCTATGTTTATCTGACAGCACAAAAGATACAATAATAGAACATGCATTCCACTGCACTTGAGTATTAGTATAAAATGTCTGGGGTTCGAACCCGAACATCCTATTTGAAGATCCAAATTTATCGGCTCGGAATCTGATTTCCTACATTGACCGTGCCATTGCCGTGACAGTTTCTTTAGAAGTATTGACGAGACACTTTATCAGCCGTCATCATCCACTGAATCTATGAAATTAGCAACGCTCCCCCCGGTCCATCCTTAATAATGCGCGAATATCATAGTCAGCTGGATTAGCCCATTCTAATACATCTTATTTCAGATATTCACCTACACTCCAATTTGACAGAGTCTACCTATACGTGTTTGATGTGACCTAGATTTACTGGCCTACTTTCGAATGTCCACACCTTTGATTAATTTGAATGCATTTTTGATTATTCTGCTCCTGAAAGACTAAAAAAATGGAGATCGAAATGCAAGCCAAACCGAAACTCATCAACTCGAATTGGTCGCAAAAATGACCATAGAATCACTTTTCTGTCTGGAGTATCAACAATCAAATATATTCATCCAAATGTTTCAACTTTAGGTTAGATCTACCAGCTCTTGTACTAAGTCTGAGCACAAGTCACGCGACGCAGTACTGGCTATCTTCTTGGGCGCCAGCCACTTTCAGACAGCTAATGAGACTCACGACGTCCCAGGAACGAAAGAGCAAAACAGATCAGCTGCCGATGATCTGCAAGTCATTTGCTAACGATGTTTCAGTCGGATGTTTAAATATGTGTACAAATTAGGTATAGATAAATTGTTACCATAGATTCCAGTTGATAAAGTTCACCAAATGTCATCGATTGCACAGCTTGGATTCAGCACAATTCAAAGACATTTAGCTTATGCATGTCCATGTAGTATTACAATCCCATTCAGTTCGTGATAGTTTCCATTACACTTGATCATGTCCAGAAAACCTTTAATTCACACAAAAGTGTTAACTGGCATGCAATACACCAAACAGTGTATTCGTTTCAAATCCTGTGATTGGACTTTGCGAGCCAACATACATCTGGGTGAGATTGATACTGCACGTCCGTGACCAGTTCAAGCTAATGCCGAGAATCGATGATCAAAACTCATTTCGAGTCATCTTGATTTGGTATGCCTATATTCTGATTTTCAGTCCGACTAATTTAAGTGTGACTTGTTTGGGAATTGTGAATTACACAATAGAACAAGTTGGACGGCAATGATAACACCGCAGTTGGTTTTGTGGATAGCGTAAACGCCAGACCACAATCAGAAATCAGATATAGTTACCACTTAGTGGTAAAAAATGCACTGCTCAAATCACCATGCATATTCCTTGTCTATCTCCGGTTTGTTGATCAAGAAATTGTTCCAACCAAGAATCCCGATGCAGTAAAGTACCGACTATTTTTTCCCTCCTAAATATTCAATTGATTAGGAAAAATAGCTTAGACTATCAATGAATAGTTGTTACTTTTTAGAAAAAACGTGTCAGAAGTAGAGAGTAGATTCGATCTTCCAGTGATTCATGTTTTCTACTATCCGTTCAATAAGGACCTCCCCATTACATTGCAGATTGATCAACGGGAGCTGTAATGGCCATCCGATTTTCGCTGTGCTCCTGAATGACTCGAATTCGGCAAGACACAGCATTCCAGTTTTGACCTAGCTGAAGTATAACCAGCAGCGGTCCGGATTGCAAGCGTTTCTCTTCAACGGACACGTGTCGCATAGTACGTAAACACAAGATCACCAACTGTGGGAGACAGAAATGAAGGGAAAACAAGTAATATTGATGACGAACAGTAAAAAGTCAACTTCGTGAATACTGCACTCTTCTAAACCTGGAGTCAATTCACACTCGAAAATGTCATGTCAGAAGTGAACACATCATTACCCTCGTTCTTGATTCCTGTAGAGGCCTATACACAAAGGGGAATTATCGTCTTTCAAATAGGCTGCCAGTAAAATTCAGATTCGATCACTTACAAAACACTTCACTTTCAGTTGGCGTCCTCGTTTTTCAGTTCCGGCCCTGAATCAGAATAGGTTAAAACAGTTGGAACAGGTTTGGTGCAAGCCCACGGAACAATTAGCGGTGGTCTTGGAGCCAGGTAGTCACTAGAAAATGGTTCGAGGTAGCCAGTCGATGAGGTGCCAAAAAGGTATGATAGATTTAACCAGTGGGATATCTCGTGCTGGTGCAATTGTGTTGCCGGTTTCGGGTGTGCGAGATCCCCCAAAGGATGGCTGAAGACAACAGGTGATATGGCTGAACATAACGGTCAGTGGCGTTTTTGTATCCCCGATCTTTTCTTTTCCGTATATTTATTTAACCCACTATATCATAGTCGACCTTTCACTTTTTCCTCCTTGAAAGGAGTAGTGTTGCTCGGTAACAACCAAAGGCTAGGGACGTTTATGCACGGTTATGTGTTGTACAAACTGAAGTGAACTGAGAACACCGTGTAGGTAGCGCAAAATCGAGACAGTTTCAGTGAATGATTTGACCGTAGTAACATTCTAATGAATATGTCTTTCGAATAAGTTTACCCACAGTTTATTTATTTCCCCATTTGATTTCTTCCGTCTATAGCCTCTTCAATGCTCGATTATCTAAAATTAAAATTGACCGTATGAATGTCATGGTAAGCGAAATAGAACACATGAACGGATTCGTGCATGATTTTCACATTCTACACACTAGGAACAGGTTATATAGATGACTCACTTGTTCTGCATCATTCAGCTCCCACAGACCAAGAGCTAATTCGTTTAGTGCGGTGTAAAAAGCGTGAATTTGTTGTTTCAATTTCGTCTGATTCGTCTGGTACGATTTGGCCAGCAGATTGTTCTCGTTCAAGGCTTTCTTTAATTGCAGCTGTAACCCGATGAAATGGCAAACGGAACGGAAATTGATATGGTTAGTTGCGCGTTGTGTATTTGGACTGTTCCATGCTCAGTCGACAAAAGTTCGGACAAAGATTGGTTTTTCGGATTTGATGAAGCTGACAGACAAGCTAAATAGAATAGCTTAACCAAATAATTTGCATATTGATATATTCACTCTGTAAACAATCGAATCATCATAATGTAATTAACGTGCTGTTCAAAATATCATTGATTAGGTTTACTGTTTGTTAGAAATGGACAATATCTCTCACTAGGTTGGGGAAGATAGTGGATAATAAGTCCATTTAAGGATCACGCAACGATTCGCCGAGAGTTTTCTTTCGACCGATATAATCTAGTACACTAAGATGGGCTTCAAAAGGGAAATGCAATTGTTCCAGAATAAAGAAAGTCATCACATATTGGGTGTTTTCGACATAAAGTGTGAAGGTGAACGTGCGAATTCGTGGCAGTGTGATCAGTTGCGGGGAACACCTCACTTGGTGACCAAAAGCATTTGCGATCTACCGGGACCATGGGGAAAACACACTTTTTGACTGAGAGCTCAGAGACGTCGTTTTGTCTTTTAACATATTCGGTTGGGACTTTGAATAAGCAAATGAGTGTTTGAAAAATACTTACCCTTAATGACCGAATGTGAAGCGCATAGTTGGTTTCGTAGACGGTTAGCATTCAATGGTAATTCAGTACAAAAAAGAATGTAGTATTTGGAATACCGCAAGATTCCAACGCCTCAATTAACGGGCATTATGTGAAGTCTGCACGCAGTGCACTTAACACAGCCCCGTATGTCATTACTGTCGCCTGCATGCACAAAGGAGTCCATAGGAATCGTGGAGACGCACAAAAGAGAATCACAGTTACAGCTCTGATGTGATTCGGCTCAGATTATTCCGACAATAATGATTACTTTGCTAATATGGAAAAGAATGAACAATAAATAAACTCCAACGTGATTTTTACTTTCCAAAGTCTTCTTTCTGTTTCCGGTTACGTGGTCTGAGATCGGTGATTTTTTGAAATATGCTGATAATTCATATCGGTATTTCGTATGTAATTATTAGTCCACATGCGTCACCGATGAAACCAAACAACGTTGCTCCTAGATTGTGGTATATGAGTCACAAACTACCGAAAATACTACTGAAGTAATGAAGAAGCAGATGGAGATGGCAGTGTGCTTGCAAAACCAGTCTGTGCGCGCGAATCACTTAGCAAAGTGGACGCAAATTTTAGCCTCCCAGTATGTCGTGAATGTAATGGTATGTCAAATGGCGCATTTACTTGTCGTACTGTGGTGTGGAAACAGCTAGAACAGTTAGCCAAACCGGCCTTCTTCCTACGTAAACAAACATGACTAAAGAAAGGACAACTATTTTATCGGGACTAACTCGGGTTTGCCAGCCTGCAGCTTAATGAAAAGATCGAGCAGCATAACACCCGTCCCAAGTAGATGGACGGTCTAACTGGCAGACCAGAACGACTAAGCTACAGCAAAGTCGATAATGGTCCGAAAATCAGAATCACAGTCGACGAAGACAGGGCTAATGCGAGGACCAAGTGCAGAGCAAAACAGGCGACCCGTCTGCTTTGAAGGTGTTCTAGAAACTGACTGGTATTCGTTGACCGGATCATTAATTAAGTAGCTCAATGACCCCTTCTTTTCGGTGAAAAATCGATCAGTTGTCGGCACGTGATACATGCATGCGCATTCGCATACGCGAATGGTAATGAAGAAACAACTTTGTAGACTTCATTCTCTCATGATACTGGTTGTGAACATTTTGCAGCTTTATTCATATTTAGTTTATTCACGTGACTGTTCAACTAAGGTCACCTTTAATTCAGCTCAGTACATCTATATTTGAAAGTGTAATGGTTCTTATCGAACTGGATAACTGACGTTTTTATCCTACCGACAGAATGGCAGTTGTCCTGTCTACATTGATAGATCTCAGCTAATTCCATTGTCAATCTTATTCCTAACACTAGCACCCAGGAATATTCACTCATTTAGTTATCTTCTAACCAGGATCCATCTGCATCGTAGCTCTCGAGACTATCAAACTGTCAAGTGACAAGTGATACGAATCCCGTTGAGTCTGAGTTTCTTACTCAGCATCGATTTCTTGTGGACTTTTTGTAAACTGTCTTGTTTATCCGTTCGAATTTCGCACAAAAAGCGCAAAATTCAATCTGTTTAGCACGTGACTGTCCCCGCGGCTCAAATCAGGACGATGGTGATTATTTCATCATTCTCAGCATGCACTTAATCATGGGTTGCTTCTTCAAATAAAACATAACTGAGTTGGTTAGATGAAACAAAGATGGAAAAAATCAGACAACAAAGAATAGCCGAATTATGATTGGGGTATATGAAGAATGGCATTGTCAGTCAATTAGTTAGATGATGAGGAGGACAGGTAGGAAATAACAGTTCACTCGTAAAAACTTACTTTGAAGTCATTCAATGTAGTTTGACGACTTTGAAAAAGCTCGTGATATTCAGCATTGCGTTCCCGTTGTCGTGCATCGATACATTGGGTCTGATTGAGAATTGAATCAAACTGACATTGAAACGCTTGTTGATTGGACTCCAGTTCAGCCAATGAGCATCTGGAATATACAAAGAGTAACGTTTTGGGGATTCTTGTCAAAAGATTCCTGGCTTATTCTATTTAAGAAATCCGATCGGTCATGTTAAGATCAATAAACTGATGTGATATCGAGACTAGCTGGAGATTGTCGTTTTATGGTGGAAAATATTGTCCAAGATAAAGATGTCACTCAACGTGGAGATCGAAAGAAAAAGTAGCCAGCAGCTTAAATTTTCTTCTGGTGCAAAACCAACGTTCTTAAGAACCAGTACCTCGAAAAATCGTCTTCTGGTCATGGAGATGTTCGCACAGATTTGATACAGACAGTGGCCCAGAAAAATCGACGCATCTTCTCGAAGGCCCTCGACTTAGCGATCCTCAGTTGACCTGAATGATGGCTTTTGCTTTTGGCAACTTTACAGTGGCACACTGTCGTCGCAACTCAAACCAATTAATCAAGCAGGACGATTCACCGGCAATAAAAGACTGAAGTGAAATCTATCAGATCGGGAAAAACTTGTGTGATTGGTCCATGTGGAAATCTCACGACATCCGAGTGTGGTTGCACCGTAGCTTTTGTATACAACCAGCCAATCAAAACTATGGAGGTACATAAACGAAAAGGTCAACCATTGCCTCAAATATCATTAGCGTGAAAATGTTTCATCAATTGCGAGTATTCGTATATGAACAAACAATCTGCAAACAAGCTCAAACGAGCGTGTTTTCTAGCTGCCGTTGAATTTTCGTTGTCTTCATTTACGTGGTTAGGGTTGGAGTCATTCCAGTGTCCACTGGCGGTCCGCTTGCACGCCATGTTGAAGGAAGCTGAATTCCGCAATACTATTTCAAGTACGAATACTAAATCTTGGTATTTATATGCACATTGGCTATAGGGCTGTGGATTCCTTAAATATCTCAGTCATGGAGACGGGAACTCGGGAACAGTGAGGAAAACGTGAATTTCGGTCGGTCAAATGCGGTCAACAAGAATGCTACATTACATGAAATTTTCTAACGTTCAAATCGACTCAAGATGAACCGGTCCATGCTACCTTGCTCTAGAGGTTATTCAGGCATTAGATGCACATCGTAGGATTTAGACAAGAAAAAAACAGAACAATATACTGAAAAACGATTTGATTTAACAAGATTTCCTTCTTCGCCCTGTGGCGATCGCAGATTTGGCTAAATGATGCAGCTTCATCTGGGAATGGGTGTTACAAGCTCCATATCGACTATTTTTCTGAATGCTCCCTAATGACCGTATGTCACACGCTCCCTATTGAATAAATCCTTTCTCTTGCCTTCTTGTAGCTGAGGTGTTCCCACAGAAGTACGAGGACGAAGGCGAAATGCCCGCGCTTCCACCGGGTTTTCTGATATTTGGTTGGTTAAACCCTGATCACAAAGCAATCACAAGTGCCTTACGAAGCACACGGCTGTGTGCTCCCGGCATCCATGGTAAATGGGTATATTGAGCACTAAGGATGTCCAGCTCCATCGGAAGGGTATATGAGCTTAGCAATCAGTTTGCGTGACTTCCAGTTCGTCCTGCTATACTATGTGTTAGACCATTTGGTCAAAGGCTTGGGGTAAGATCCCCTGAGTCAGCTTTTTGCTTTTGTTCGGGAAGCGGGGTGGTATCCAGCCTACACAGGAATCATGGATCAAGATGGATAGCCGATGAATTGGAGATGGACACTGGAAGAGCCTGCACTTGTGGTGAACTCTGAACATTATTTTTGTCTTACGTCAGTCCTGATTGGAATTAGTCCGTGGGGACGTCTAGTTCAAACAACCCTACTGTTTCAAATTCAATTTTATTTTGGAAAAATGCACCTAGGTTCACTATAATTGTTCACTTTTGTGATTGATCTGATTTCCTATAAACGCGAAATTGTTTTTACGTAAGCAATTGACTAGAGTAGATCAAAACCATAACAACTGGTTTGACCCATTTTAGATCTGTTCTCCTGAAATGAATAAAACGAATACAACATTTCAGTCACTCTGGAGTTTGTAAAATGTTCCAACGGCTGTTTGGCGCGAAATACGAACAACATTCACCGATCTATCGATAGACGGCTTACGAAGTTCCGCAGCTTTTAGTGCCCCAGCGATGATGAAGCCCAATCTATTTGTTTGCTCTATATTAGGTTATCTCCTTATCCCGTTTCATAACCACCGCCACTATTATCAAACGGCTGAGCATGACTACAAGTAACATAGAAATTAGGGAATATTCGAGACAGGAAGGCAGATTTTAATGCTATGGATGTTCGAAAATGAGCCAACATGATATGGACGCTCCGCAGTCAAGTTAAGGCCCAAATTCATGAGTGGATCTCACTAGTTCTGATTCAGGTGGCAGTAGTATAAATTATACAAAAAGCAAATCCTGTCACCATCGATTTCCACGACTAAACGCTCGTCTTGATTGGTTGCATGACACGGAAACCTACTTGGCCTGACTCCATGAATCTTCGGTTCGTACGTTCACTTTGAGCATGGCTTCGATATTTTTTCGTACCATGGCTTTATCTTGCGAGAGCTTTTCTTTGTGTGATCGCAGTTCGTGCAACTGATCCGTGAGTTTGTCCAACAGTTCGCGTTTCTCTTTCGTGCAGTTCGCTATTCGATCAGACTCAGCATTTAACGAATCACGTTTTTCGTTCCATTGATTCTGAAGCTGAATCGAATAAACGAAATATGTTAAATGACTTTGGTAAGACAAAAAATTCACTTGTGCGTACATATGACCTTGATCCTGACAAATTCCATTCTAATGAACCAGTTAGCATCTGGTATACGCCTCACGACGTGAGAAAATTTTGCCTCCCGGCAGAGCACACAACATACGGCGACTGTAAACGTGGGTACACCGAAGTACATCAGAATACCCTTCCATCAAACTCTAAAACTACGATTTCATTGGCATTACTACGTAGCCCATTTGTTTCAAGCGGCTGCCCGACAATATCGTGACTGCTGCTACCGTTAGCAAGGCAACGAATGGTTCGAGCTGGAATAATTGTGTTACAAAAAGTAGATTACTATATTCGATCAGCGATCTCCGACAGTAATAACATTACACCAATACATTAAATAATTTCATTTAAGGAAGTTAAAGCAAATTTCTCCCACCCTTTCAAGTTGTCGTTCTTTAGTATTTCTTCGACAGTACGCAGGTCGCATTGCCCTGTTAAAAGTAAGAGTAATCATTTAGACTCCGGTACAGTACCTTCAAGAAAGCGACCACTGCTAGGACTGCTCCTATTAGTACTCTTGCAAAGACTGTGCATTAAGCATTACCCACTAACGGATTCCGCAGCGTAGGATGTGACTTCGCATTGCTTTGAACCGGCATTCCAATGATAATACGGACTGCATCAATAAAGGAGTTTCAGATAGATCCTATCAGGCGACGATTTTTGACAGATAGTGTACACGACGTTGATCGGAGGTGATCAGGCCGATTGAGCGATTGCAACCCCACAGTGTCAGAGACTGGAATCCCAGATACGCAGGTCATTTTGGTGATACACAATGATTCACTGTCGTCTGGACCGTTGCAACAGACTTATGGAGACCTAATGTGATTTTATAACATTCCAAGTCTCATGGTTATGGTCGCCAGTTCGTACTCCCACCTAGGTACTGAGTCTTAGCAGCTATACATCTTCCAGTAATTAAATTCACAAGTCAATTGTGGTGCTGAAAACAGGCTTTAATGCGTGTATATCTGTGATCCAGTCTGTAAATATCGGTTTCTACATAGGTAATCCGGAGAATTTTAACAAGCTATGGAGACGTGCAGAACCGGAGTAGATATGCCAGTCGTAAGATTCAATAAGACATCTCAAATTTCGTAGTTGTACCTTTGAGAGTCCACATTATAGACGCGTGCGAAAAAGACATCAAGTAGGTTATCGTCCACACTGCTTAGTGGTGAACATCCTTTCAAGGCTATGAAGGTCTCGTTTTTGTGAACATATGCGTTTCGTGATTTATGCACATGTAGAGTGAGTCCATTTTTACTGTATAAAAACGGTAGAAGATGGGCCAGATATATCGCCTAAAAACAAAAATGCTCTCTGCAAATCAGGAAAATGATCGGTTTTTAGGAGACTTAATACTAATTCTCCGGTGTATGCTAGGCCGTGGATAAGAATGTTCACTCCGTTCGGGGACATTGTGTTCAAGCAATTGCAGTTCTAGGCAAATGAAGAAATTCGGACTGATTTCATCAAGATTTGATCTAGATAATTTGATTCTGATTGCATCAACGATCTTTAAAGTAGCGCTCATTGCCGGCAGGTTCTACGGGAGATCAACGCAATCGAATTTAAGCATAATTTCCCGATTAGTTAGAACATGCAATATTCTGGTTTTTCGTTCCTGCCCAATGTTAGATGATGACAAACGTTTGGTTTCTAGTTATTTTCGTGGATTTTCGTTTACATCAGATCTTGTCTTGCGAAAAGTAGACTGATAAATGTTGAAAAAATATTGCCTTCCTTTTTGCAGACCAGGACAATTGTAATTCATCGTCTGCACTTGTTATCCTTTGCAGTTCGAACAATTAATTATCACACGAAGTCGCACAATTGGTTTAATTCTAGATAATAATCCTACACGGTTGGCATTCGCCAAGAGGTTGTTGACAAAACCTATTGTTATGCGATTTTCTGCCGAACTAAGTCATGTGTAGTTAATGAACACATACGCTACTTTTAACAGCCGAGTACTATCAAAAGATCTTTGAAATTCCTTTTTGTCTCTAAAGAAATTACGTATACATTTATCACTGCCCGAGGAAGCATTTCATTTGAGTAAACTTCAACACCTGAGCCTCGTAGTCAGATAAACTGAAACTAACCATTTCATACTGTTCCCTTAGCGTTCGTTTTTTTATAATGAATTGCTCGTGTTCGGCACGAATTTCGTTAACCTGTTTCTCCATTCTGGTGACCTCTTCTCGCAGTTGGGCCGTAAGGATCTGTAATTCCTTTCGTTCCGATAAGGCTTTCGCTCGTCCATCTTCCAATTCTTGATTGTCACGTTTGATACCAGCCAGAAGGTTTGTTCTAATGACCATTTCCTGAGTTGAGAGGTTAAAGGTGGAAAATAATATCACTTGGCAGGGTGCGAACAGCGAAACAACAAAACAGCAAAATAATCGCAGTGCAGATAACAAAAATATTCCATTTTTTATCTTCCCCAACGAAGGAATGAGATCATCTTCCCCGTCACTCATTCAGTGACTTACTTCTTTGATCCGTTCATCAACTTCGTTTATCTGTTTCCTGATACGATCTTGTTGCGCTCTGGTCTTCTGTTTTGCTTCCTCTAATTTGCTCATCACTTTTTCATGATTTGATTGGACTCGTGTAAGTCGATTTGTGGATTGTGCCAGAGAATTTGTGGTTTCCAGGATTCGTTTCTTCAGGCGATCAATTTCCTCTTTTGTTTGTTGTACAGCCTTCTCACTAAATGCACGACAAATATGCAAAGATGAAATGATTAGACCTTTGCTACGACGAGCTTGAAGTTGTCAGTTACATTTCGTTTAAATCAAACATAAAGGCACATAGATGGCTGATGGCCCGTATTTCGGTTGTGAACGAGATACGTGGGCTTTGAAATTATTTCGAAAAAAATTGGAAACTGACTCGTTTTCGTCCAGCAAATGCTTTCCTTTGATAAGTGAAGCTGAGGACTGTATAAACAATATCTTCAAGATAAATCAAATTTTGGCGATGAGTAGAGATTACAAATGTTGTGTTGATGAACAGAAGTTCACGTACAAAAACGCGGACTAGCGAGTTCTGTGTCATCACTATGTGCTAGTTCGAAAAAACTTACTCGAAACTTGAATCTCTTCTCGTTTCACTCCAGATGAACTAATTCGTCTTCAAATCCCCTGCAGTCTACATGTAAACTGTTAATAACGATTGCCCTAAAACACTCATTACTGGTGCGTCTAACTCTCGAGAAGATAAAGACGACCGCAGTGAATAGTCGGAATTAGACGCGATGAAATGGCAGCTGCTAACTGTCTGACGACACTTAGACCATATCGAAAACTCCAAATAATTTTTGAGGAAGCACACCCAAGCCACATCACTACAGGTGTGACCTGGCTCCGACAAGTTGCTGGGTTGGGTTCGGCCCTAGGCTTATACGTAACAGAGTTAAGACCGGATGGAGATGACCATAAAATGGTGTAAAAGTGTCAGTATTGTATGGTTGAAGTTTCTTCTATTTTGAAGTGTCAGATGCAATAAATAGCATGGTCATCATTTTACCTGAACAAAGGAATAGGAGGGGTAGTATGTAACTGAAAAGTGTAATTATTTGAAAGAAAAGATGTTATAGGCAGCACTTTGCAGTGTCCCGGAGCTACTAGGTCTTGCGTTTGACAGTCTTTTCTTCATGGTTTACTATATATTTCTTTTCCCCTACTAATAATAATAACAACAATAATAATAATACTAACTGGTTTGCTGATATGCCGCACCGCCAGCTCCATCCTAGTCCATTGTAACAAAAACGATAACAATGCACCGACAACCACTTCACTTTTTACCTTTTAGCGACGCGATCCATATAGATCCTTATCTTGTTCTGAACATCTAGACACTCTAGTCGAAGTGCGCTAACCCGATCGGTAGCATCAAGGTGCCGCTTGCGAGCCGCATCCAACTCGGCGGAAAATTTCCCATTGAATCTAGTATCCAAAAGTTGTTGATTTCTACGCAGCCAGTAATTCAGACTTTCCAGGAGTTTTTGCCCAGTTTCATTTTCTTGCATCTTAAGACTGACAGTTTGGATTCCCGTGGCCACTTGTTTGATGCATTCAGCTAGTTCTGCTTTCATTCTTGTTGTACGGGATTCCGTTTCTTCAGTCCGTTCCAGAAGGGCCTTGGTCTGTGCGATCAGACGAGGTTCGGTGGCTTGTGCATCTGCCAACTTCCGTCTTCGATTTAAAAATGAAAACAGAAAGAGTAAAACAAGATAGTAGTTCTTGCTGATCGGAAGATCAATGGGACAGCACTAAGAAAGTCTGTCAAAATTGTTACTTTATTCCAACCTGGGATAATCTGAAAGGTACTACCTTTAGCCTGATCTGCGAATGTTGAATATCAGATCACTTCAAAATTACTCTATGAAATGGGAACACGAAACCAAAAGCCGGTAATTCTGCTGGCATCTGAAGAACTGAACGAGTACCACTTATAGTTGTTCGAACTTCCCAGGTCATTCTGACTAAAAAAACGCACACTCCCAACGTCTGGGTTGCACGTCCTGTCACTGTGAGTGAACTATTTCATCACTCTAAAATGAGGTTCTGTTCATTCTGACTGGTCGGATGGAAATATCTTCTTCTGGACGACACGTAATCACTTGAGAGACAAATCTCATTGAGATCTTCCGGAATTTGGATGATTTGATTCCTGTCAGAGGCTATCGAACTGGAAAAATAAAATTGCAAGGTTTTGTGGGTAGTACAACTGAGATACCAATTGAAAATGAATATACACGAGACCGATAGCGAGTGTGATATCATAAGGAACAAAACGGCTGCTCTGTGGTAAAAGTTAAAACATATTAGACTCCTCGAAGCAGCATCATAAAACAGTAAACCTTTTTGGACATGGTAGTAACACATTTGTTGGTATCGTATGCTATGGACTCGGAGCATGCCACCTAGTGAAATTTGGTACCTAAGGTGAAACTATTCAATACACTGTTCATAAAGTAATTCATACCTGAGATTAAATTCAATCAGATAAACGCGAATGTTGTATTGAATAGTGAAAGTTTTTGCAATAACCACCAACTACTGACATCGAAAAGTATTCACGTGGATTTTCATTCTGTGCACCCAAAATCCATTCCAGATACGTATTCGAATGTATTTAGATTGATAGTTTATGCACATAAGTCGTCAAAAATGTGATGTTTGAGTGTCGGTTTTACTTACATCCATTGAATGGATGAATTACTATACCGACAAAGGATGAGAACCGAACTTCACTGAAGCCAATCATTTAATTTCTCTAGGGACCGTTGGGAAGAAAACAACCATCCCCTTTTTGGATTTTGTTCCTCCTGTCGATGTTTGCTAATCAGCTTTCTTTATGCCACGCATACTTGGATATACATACGTGTACACATACGTTCGCACAAAGATGGGGTCATTTCGAAGTCTTTATTCAGTCAGTGCGAGTCGTCTCAAGAACCGGTGAAATTCAAAGCATTTGCATTACTCGAATTAGAGTAACAGAACTTGGGTTAGCAACGAAAATAAAGCCCCGAACACGTGTTGGGTGTAAATCACCGTTGTCCCCATTTGGGAATAATAAAGCACAATTCGCCTTTTAGGAAATACCTTTCCCGTGGCACGGAAAATTGCGTTTAACACGAGAGACAACACACGAAAATGTGGACACGGGGTTAGATGGAGAAACATGCAGTCTTGAGCACACGAGACTAGACTGAACGGCAATTCTGTATCGTGCTAATATCACATTTGTGTCGTTCGCAGATTGGGTTCATTTTAATTTGTTGTGTGATGTGAAAGACGCGATCTTCCGGACAAATCCATCCCACACCTAGACTATTTTACACAGCACACCCGAGGATCATTTGCCGGTGATTAACTAAAACGTAGAATCCATAAACATTAAGTCAACTAATCTCACATGACGATTAGCTAACGAGCGCAAACTGTGTTCACGGTATGGTTTACATTTGACGTTTCAATTCATTACCTGTGTATCGTACCCATTAAACAGTTGAAAAAGATATCTGGTATTAACGCTATACCAAATCGATCAAACTGGTCAACCCGGTGCGCACAATCGAACAAGCAAAAATGAATTATCTAACCCCATCTAAGCTGCATTCGGAACGATCCGAATCTCATCGGGGACCCTAATTCGATTACGGACGTGCGGCACAAAATTGGAGCCAAAGGTCGTAATTCTTCGTACAATGGTCACACCTTTTAAGGCGACCACAAACTGAATGGCATCAACAACACAATGTATACACCTTTATTAAGCGTTCTGAAAGTTCATACAACCCCCTCGTTACTGAGTCGTATACGGATCTATTCACTCATAAAATCGGACTGACTGGCACATCAGGTTTTTGCATTTCCGGTACATCCTAAAACTTAGGGACGCATGAATCGATAAGCCTAGTATTTTCAACCACCCCACTGTTACTCCAACCCGCATGACTGAGAAGCTTCAAGGTGCTTGTGATTTGCTATTCACATATACGAATTTCCAGTGGAATATTAGTGAATTTGCATTCATCTGCCAGGAAAGTTGTCATTTTATCAATAGATTATTTTTTATCCCAACAGATCTATCCGTCTTGCCGGACACTGCATTCTTTGTTTCGATCAATTTCGAATAGCTCTTCTAAACGTCATTTGGTGCTAGTCGTTCAAAAATGCAATTGATATCTATCATAAAGAGAGCAGATATTGGTTAGCGTTGATTTCTTTCTTTTAAGTTCCTCCTTGGATTTTGGAATTAAGCCTCAAATTTGACAACACAGGTTTCCGAAATGAATCTTCACGTCAAAAGATTCAGTGCTACGTTTTGGTGAACAAAACGGTCCAATTGGAATGTGATTAAAATCATATTTTGATCATCTTTGAGAGATTAAACAAATTCGGCGTCCTTAGATTCAATGCCATTCGGGTGAAATAGATCAACCTTGAGGGATATGGTATAAAAAGTACACATTTCGAATAAATCTCGGCCACAGTGAACTTTACCCGGAATTATCGTGCAACTTTGAAATGATATCCAAACTTTTGCGTATGACCGCATCCAATGTTGAACTGTCTTATTTGTCACCGGTATTACGAAGAGTAGTATCAACTGAATATATAAGAAAGTAAGACATAACACGTGAGCCTGAATTTCCTAACCATGGTTATGTTCCATCGATCCGTTTGGGTGTCGCAAAACGAATCCGAATATTCAGAATGTTCATGATCTATCTCACAGCTTCCATGATTTCGAACTGTGCCCTTAGGACAGTGATTGTGACTACTTCAAAAATTAACAAATACGGTCCTCAAACTCAACGAGAGTTCAAAGAAATAAAAGCTTACCTTGCTTCTTTTCGGTGAGACTCGATCGATGCAAGCTCATTGGCCAGTTCTTTTCGCACTCTGGCTGCACGATCCACAGCCGCTTGGAGACGAATTTCGGAACTGTTCAGCTGGTCGGTTGCATCAGCCAATTGTTTCCTTGCCTTTTTAAATAAAATCAAACGGGAGAAAAATTGGAATGTAGGAATCGCTGAGGGCTAGCCCCGATAAACAGCCCATCTTCCTGGGTGAATGTGAATGAAGTGTCGAAACGAATGGCGAGAAACAACTTCAAGCTTTGAAAACGTCTTCATTGCTATGTTGGAAATAGACTAGCAAGATGGGAGTCGGGCGAACGGTTATATTGTTGTCTAATAAATAACATGGATGAACTCAATCGAACTCGCAGAATTCAGGCGTGATAATGTACAGGGTCTCAGATCCGACAAATCTATGGAGTGAACCACAAAAGGAGTGGTGATGTCAAGGTGAAGCATAAACGTGCTAAAAGCAGTTCCGTCGGTGGAATTAATAAGCAGATGATGTTTAGGTCACCGCGGGTGACATTTTTAAGAAAGATTTCAAAAATTTACTCAGAAGAACACAACCGAATGCTGACATATTCACCGCCTGCTCGTGAAGTTCCCAATTACGGGGGTCTAACCACAAACTTAGCTGCTGTGCAAGGAGACTTTCTATGACGCATATCCTTTGAAGTGTAGCACAAAAATTCTAAATTGCACTCCTTTGCTCTTAAACAGCAAAAAATATCATAATGATTGCAGTATGAAATCCAATGTTGATTTGTTGTGAATCCGGGATAACCTTTGGATGTTCGGTGCAGTAACAGAAAAGAATGTTTATCGATGTCTCGTAACTGAATTGCGATAAACTACCTCGGCCATCGTCAAACCAGAGGACGTGAGGTCGCAGAGCGAGCACTGGCGAATACGCGAGACTTTGTCGAACCTCATTCTCCGTATTCTTCTTAATAAACCGTAGTCTAGAGAATTCATGTTGTTACTCTCGTGTAGTTCCGCCTAGATTTATTCAAAGAACTTTCTTCCGATACTCCATGCTGTCGCCCAAGCATAGACCATGGACACCATACACAATTCTGGATTTCTAGTTTCCGTGTTACAGTCCTAATATTAATGTGTTCATTCGAGCTCATATGATGCTCATTAAACTAAAAGTCATCTATCAGGTGTTCGGAAGATGGCTGTAAAGGTAGTCGAGGCACCAAGTAGTTTGATTTTCTAGGACTAACCGTAAGCTTCTGGGGCCGATTGGTTCCAAATCATAAGCTTTTATAAACTTTGTTTACGAAGCAACTGGTCAGGCATTGGCGATGCTAGGAGTGTGAGGCATTGATGTAAAACGATGTATTCTCGCGACCCAGCTTCCTATCTGTAAAAGTAGTCGTCTAATAATTCAGTGAATTCCGGATAAGAGGAATTCCGAGTCCAAGTTTGGCGCATGTGCAACATCTTTGTAAGATGCAGTACTTTTCACACCCATATGAAAGAGATCTCAAAAAGCCAATTAGGTGGCCATACCAAATAATTTTGACATAATTCTGAAATATTGTGGAAAAGTTGGTGTAGATAGGTGGATGGTGTGAGAAGTCACAAGGACGAGGATGCGACGATCAGGTGGTAGGTGAAAACACGATTGGTCACAGTGGATATGCGATAATCTGCTTTGGTAGAATGTGAATCTGATCTGACATGCGTGAAAGAGATCGCATTAAAAAATAATACAAGTAGAGGAAAGACATGACTGGACCAAGATTCAAATGATGATCCGATATGGGGAGATCCCAGGAACAAATCGAAGACTGTACGCCGGAAAACCGACAGCCTCCACTGAAAACAAGCTGATAAGCCTAGGGAAGATGAACAGTTGTAATGTGAAAAACGGGGTTGCTTGGACGGTGAACATAGGTCATATTCCACTGGTATACGGTCAGACGTGATCAATGGGTCGGTTGAGTCTCGGGATGAAACAGACTTGGGCCATGATGGGACAGAAGAAAGGGTAAACTTTGTTTGGTGGTTTAACTTTCCCAATACCACTAATCCAATTTACGTCGCACTATCGAATCATCATTTCCGTAGTGTTTCGTCGATTATAGGAAAACATACTTTTTGTTCACGAATGTGCATTCTCTAATATTTATTGATTAGAAAACCGAAATTTGCATATGCGTTAGCTAGGACGCGGTGAAGCATTTAGAGTTAAAAAAATGAGTTTGATTATTTGGACTAAAGTATTTATTACCCAAAAGAGGAAATGAATCAGAGAAGACAATACAATTATTTAAAGGAATAGATATGTGAACACATCTCAGGTTGTTATCTGACGTTTGCCTGTGTGCATAGTTAGACGAGTGAATGCCTTTTAATCAACCGGATGTGGGCCAAAAATGATCAACTGACGAGAAATTTGACACCGATTTTGCTAACTGATTCATCACAAAATATACTGATCAAAGTTTTATTGTGTTTTGAAGCGTGAATTTACTGACAGAAAGTATGTCTGACACATGATGAACTATTTATGGAACGTCTACGGCTAATCAAATGTAGGTTTTCATGGATTGGATTATTCACAACGTGAATTGTTCATCGCAGGTGACCCACTTCGCGCAATTATCGGGCAGTTGTCACTGGAGGCAGTTGTACTTCGGATATCAGGCATCATTCACTGCTCAGAGGGCTCTGCCGGAATTCAGTTTGCCACATGTTGGCCTATGTAAGCTAAGCGTCAAAAGTTGCACCCAAATTCCTCTCAACTCCTCGGTCCGTGCGGTAAATGCGATCACATTCAGAAGCACAGCGAAAACAAGCACTGCGAGTGAATCAAATCCCATGCACACGTATACCCCGTATGTACATTTCTGACAGCAATAACTAACCTAACAAGATGGAGCATGTTGCCTGTCGATGATATTTATTTCCAATCTCTTCTCGGATCATCTTGAAAACTTTGGGAAATTGGAAAGTTTCCCATTAGCATAATCCTACATTGTTTTTGGCCACACTTGATTTCCACTTGGTTCAAACTCGATGCCTAGGCAAATCTGGAAGAGCGAATTACTCTTCGATACTATTGTAATGATTCTCGCTAAAAATGATGGGACTTGCCGCCTTGGGGTGCTAAACTTAGCAGCTTTCTCGGGTAATCTGTATTCTGTTCTGCAAAATTTTCATCTTCATTTACTCTCCGAATGTGATACCCAATCTTGGTTGGGATTGTTCTTTTGAATCGATTATTAAACCATTTTTGCCAGTCTTCGATATATCCGTCAATGAGCGATATGGTTATTCGCATTTTCGTTCAACTCCTTAGTCTGTCAGGTAGTCTTTTCTCCTCAATTCAATCATTTCCAGATGTCCAGAATGTTCTCATTTTTCCTGGCATAGGTTATCTTTCATCGAAATGTGTTCAATTGAACGTGTCTCCAATTGATGATCCCGACAATCCTATCGACACAGCTCAAGTTTTCGGAACTCCACTACAACATGTTAACAGGTGCCAATTAACCAAGAATTTGGCAGAATAGATCCACCCAGCTTAGTTGTCTTATCTGTATTTGATACTGAGATTATTCTGCTTGAATATCAGTCTGACGTACAATAACTGCCTCCATGCTTGTGCATAAAGATTCACCGAAATAAAACAATCTAATGCAAAGTAGTTTTTGACCTCGTGGACTTTTATCCGCAATACGAGTACCATGTTCTCGATACGAATAACCACAATTTGTAGAGTTCTTTTATTCGGACGAATATTCTTGGACTACAACATTCGTGTTAGTGACTTCCATAGTCGGTGGGTACTGGGTAGCAGATAACGGTCTACTTAAAGAAGACATGAAAAAATTACTGAAAACCGGTGTTTCAGGTTAGGTTGGCATGGCGTATATGTGTGTGTGTGCGTGGTGTAAGGGTGATGGCGAATGATAATTTGTCATACACATCATCCTAATCTAAGATCAGCACAACTGAGACGCCAACACGCTAGTCATTTCACTCAGTCATCTGAGCAAAACAACCACCTGATGAAGTCAGCTAATAACTGATCGGTCCCGGAGTGCTGACCTTTGAAGGCCAGTAGAAGCAATTCGATTTTGGTTAATAAACGAAACTTTTTGTCTGCTAGACATAGTTTTAACCACTAGAGTTCTTGGGATTTGTAAATAACGACTACGAGATAGAATCAACCGAGAATTTTCGGCTGAAGAAGAGCAAACGTGTTCGTCCGTTATTGATAAATAACAATTTGAGGTTCTGGTAAATCTAAGAAATCTGTTTAAATGAAATGATGGCAAAAGTTGTATACATGGATTTTTAGCCATGAATAACAATTTTCAATGGAGATGATGAAATTCAGTTTTGTGTTCCTTATTCTCTTGTCACATGATATAGTTGTAAACAATTTGACTTGTCCCTCGATTATCCGAGTCACGTGCAGTCGAGGACAGCTGAATAGCAATGTTGACCAAAATGATAAACATACCTCTTCGGTTTCACGAGCGATTCGTTCCATTTCGGCACGTTCGACCACGAATTTCTCATTGGCTAATGATCTGAAAGTAGACCAAATTGAATCTCGGATGAAGATGAAAATTTAAGGCCACTACTCCGAATTTTTGCACTTTATTTTCTAATGATCATTTCGGTACATTCCTGATAGTATCGATGTTCGAATTCGAATGTGATACTGTGGGCAGTTCGTGATTCATTTTCGTAGGGCATTGCCGGTATATCACACCGAAGAAAATGAAAATTAGTCAGTTCCACCGATCTCCCATGCACTGAATATGCTCTAATTGCTTTTCCGGCACGCCCTTCCAAACTAAATTTAGTGAAAAATCGACAGAAGGTATGCCACTTTGTGCGTTTTATTTATGTAATATCAGTGATTGCACAATTGTTTTATAGCCTTTTGAAATACAATTTTCATTCAATGATAAATCCTTGTAAAGTGATGTAGTTAACGCATTTCGAGAACGACTAGTGGGACAAAAAAATAAACGCTTCAAGGCCCACAGAACATTTTAGTTTGCCTAACAACTTCGCTTTTTCAGGAACAGGTAGTCATTCGTTGTAGTTGACTAACATTCCACCATTACATCAAGTTGGATGTGATCTGCTTGTTGATGGGACCGAGGAAAAAAACTATTTGAAATGGCAAGATTACCGGTCGCATTGATTTTCACTGGACGTCCCGGCAACTTGAACTATGCACGGGACACCAATTCAAGAAGCGTTATTATTAAACTCTATTACGGAGGTTCATGTCATACCTTGCTAGGCAAGTGTTTTTCCATAGATGACTTTATCGAAGTTTTTGTTTCACCGTGAATTGAATAATTATCTGGCATCTAGTTTTGTGATTTCATGGAACTAGCATTGTTGAAGTGCAGTATAACAGCGGATGGAGAGGTAGGTCTACGTGGATAAACAAACGATAGTAATACAAAACTGTTTAACCGAAATTGTGACTGATTTTAACCGAATCTTACGATCAGCCTGAGTAATGAAAGATCAGTTGTGTGCATGAAATTGTACGCCTAGGATGAACTCCAAACTCACGATTAAGAAATCGTGAAGACAGTGTACGGCTGTTTCGTTCGGACCGTTACAAAGCCTCGGTAACCTCGAAGTCACCTCGGGGTGACCGACCGTGCTTACCATAAAAAGGGTAAAAGCATTCTGTATCAAACAGTAGCCTAATAAATCTAAAAGGGTGGCTCTGCTGCATAACATTGAATTCATTGGCTTCTATGGTGAAATCTTCTCGGGAACTTCAAGTTACATTTGTCCGGTGAACACTAAATTTCTGCTCATGAAAAATAACTGGTCATTTATATGTTAATCAAGACCTCATTGGACCACATCGTGAACAGAATTGACATTCCTAACGAGGGACTAAAAAAACCAAAAATATTCTCAGGGAATTCGCTGCGAGTAATAAGATTCAGCTCACTATGGGACCGAAAGAAACCAGTGTAGATTTGCTAAGGAATACACCGGATTGTTTCTGAACCGTTGTGTTGCAGCATTTGTTTAGATTGGGTATATCTATTCTCATTTGTTTATTACTATTCTTGTTGAAAGTTAACTCGACCCGGATTCAAGTGGACCGAAAGCGCAGTTGAGCGACCGACTTGCTTTCCGTATTATCTGTGAACCCAGTATCGATAGCGTTACAAATGGCCTCACTGAGACTTAGAAACAATGATGCGAATTATCTTACATGACTGAGAAAAAATGAAAAGTGCATTATTCCAACACTGGTGTTGTTTTAGCTATCAGTGACTGTGCCGCGTAAATATGAAGTTGGATGAATGATCTGAACTGACGATACTAGCCAAAGACACATGAAAACGAGCGCTGTAGAGAAGTACAATTCAAGTTGCGTTGAAAGCATTTAGCACGCATTTGATCAAGTAGTTGATGAATCCCCTACTGATCAATCCGTTTTATAGAGCATCTTTATCATTTGACCAAAAGCATTTGTTCATCCCCTGTGGAGTATTGTACCCTAAAATGAGACTACATGACCCAGCTAATAATCACACTGCTCGTTTGCTGCTACTTCAACGATACGGGATTCATCAATAAATAAGTTTTTCCTAAATTTTTGTCTCATTCTGCAATATTGCCCGTCCGGTTGCCTCTAAACAATTCGGCAGTTTTCACACCATCCCGGTACTTCAGTCGGACCGCGGCCACGTGGTTCATTCTGCTGTCCCAAGACTTCGCCATTTCGATTTTGATGTGACCTATTAGTTTCAGATTAGCCGCAACGTGACCCAACATGGTGGAGCACTCAAAGGGAACACAATCGATTTATGTTGCAAGTGTAAACGTGGTTGGAATTTTCGCCAAGGCAATACTCAGGCATTCCAAAAGCACAAAAAATCAACTATTGGAAAATATTCGACCATGACTGAGTATTGTTTTGTTCAGTGTGAACGTTTCATTTAAGTTTTGGAGGTCGGCAACACGTGCCACTGTCGTGTTTTTTAAAAACGATTTGAACGAAACAAAAAATTGGGAACTGATGAATACACGCATATCCATTTCCAGTTTGAGCAACCATTGACCAAGCACCAACGTGGTCTCGTTTTGGTCGCTACCTCATAGCATCATCTGCTCAAACAGAAAAAAATAGGGATAGTGAGCATTGAATGAAAAATAGTAAGTTGAAAGAGAAAGGTTCTGAATGCAGAAACGCCATTGACGGCAGCAATGAACCATATCATCTATTGTCTTTAACCATCACCTCGGGGGATCTCGTGATACCAAACCCGGTAGTCTAACTGCACCTATAAAAGTCAGTCCACTGGTTTAATTCTTCATACTTTCCCGCATGTCACTGACTGAGCATCTCAAACCATTACCTACCTCAAAGAACAACGGCCAAAGAGGCAAACACTCTGTGGGCATGCGCACAACATGTCCTAAACAGTCCTAATCACCTTAACCCATTCTAATTCAGTGTCTGTTCTCAATACTGAAACCGAACTTCCTAAAACTGACGCCCAACTTTTGAGTTACTCAAAATATTCTCCTACCATATTCTACCAATAAAATAAAGACAACGGTGTTCAAACACCGAACGTCTTCGCATGTTTTCTACCCTCAACGGCCATGATTCGGAGCCGTAGAGTAATACGGAATTCACTGCTGCCGTGTATACGCGACCTCTGATCGATAACCGGATGTCACGCCGACGCAGCAAAATGCCTCAAATTAGCAAGTACCAATCGGACCTTATATAGGGAAGAGGAAACCACCAGGTGAGGTAAAACTGCCCAAATAGTTAAATCCACCAAACTCCCCAATTGTTCCTTTGCAAGAACAAGGTTCGGCTTCCATCCATTACAGTTATGCAACAGCATTTTACACCCCGATTGTCCAAAACGCATCAAGAGTTTACCCAAACTATCATTCAGATGATCGAGAAAAATCTACAACGCCAAAGGATCACCCCATTCAAGGTTCTTCATTGCTTGCATTGCCTATTTCCGGGCACGACTGCTACTAGCCATCCAAATGTGGTCTATTTACCGTCTTATGGTAAGACCAAAACTAGTGGACTAAGTTCGAACGATTTTGTCAGTACTGATATCATTATTTAAATTATCGTGCACATTAGTTTAAGTAGAATGACTGTTGACATTTATCGAAAAAGATCAGTGGAAATCGCCTGAATCACCATCCACAGAACACAACGATTTAAACCGTCTGTGAATTGTTTCAGATCTCCAGTGCTTAGACGATCTGGCCCTATGGTATTCAGGCTATTCATGTACATATAAAAAACAAATAGTTATCTTGATGACTAAAATTCATTTGTCCTAGTATTCTTCATCTATGTCACTCTCACTGAGATATTTATACCGGGTAGCAAGCGAAAAGAACGCGATCATTACATAGTTGCTGATTAAAATATGTGAAACCGTGGCCGAAAATAGAACCACTGTTTAAACGAGGTGACCAACCCAAGCATGCTTTTGAACTCTGGTCAGTTGGAAAAATGAACGAGGCACACGTACACAGTGGAATCGTTAGATTTGGTTACATTTAGGATCAACATTATCATCCGACAGACCGATCGATCGCTGACAGTAGAACTGAAATGTGGACGAATATAGGTCGCCGTTTCCAGTTACGTGTGTGCATGTTTGGTGCGCGTGTACTGTACATAGTGACCAGCCTTATTTAATGGCATGTGCATAGCGATTGGCTAGTCTTTACGATAACACTAAAGTTTTCGGTCATATTGTTTGCATTGGGTCCACATGACAGTCCTTATTTCGTCGAGGTTTTGGTTCAAACTTTACTGGTCGGCAGACCGGCCAACTGATCGAACAATGAGAATGACGGAGGCGACCATGAAAAGTCGGCTGCACAAAAAGCATACGAAACTTTTTTAATTTGACACTCAGTCCAGGGCGACCACTTGTTAAATTTGCCGGTATTTTTTATTTGCATCGAAGTTCTCACCACTTTTAGGGGCCATGTATACACATCCGAAGAGTTAAATACGTGTGAACATTAAATGTTCGACTCGGTAGTATGCTTCGCCTACGGATGGATAAACAAAATTTCCCCGGAATCCTACGACCGGTTTCGCGGTTATTGCCGCTCTTCAGGCATGAGTACCCGGTGCTGTCCTGTACTGTAAAACACACTACTGAGAAGATAAACCAATACTTTCGGGCCTCGTGTCCCCTTTATTAAGGTTAGCCTTGTCTGACTGACGAAAATCCACCGACGAATCATCAGGTGATTATAAAATGGATTTAACATCCATTGAATGTTCGACTTTTGCGAACGTACTCATAGTATCAATGTAATTCCACCTCGCCATTTCTCCTAAAACGCTTGATCTCTTTCCAAACTGCGATCACACACACACACCGGCATGATAATTCTGAGGAACACCGGGAAGACGAAAAAAACAACTGAAATGTGCCTTGTGAGAAAAACAAATGCCATGCACGCCGGTACGTCGTATGTCAGAGTCTACCAGCAATAACAAACTTCGACTAGACATGACATGTTGCCTGTCAGCCAGTCAACGAGCAGTGTTATTATTTAGTCTGAAACTGTTAGCGGGACATCCCAAAGATTCTAAGGATTCGGATAACTTTCCCTTAAGATAATCACGCTTTTACGTTGTTTCCGCATGTTATCGAATTGGTTCATACCCAGACTTTAGACGGATTTGGAATAGAGACCAACTATTTTGTAACGATTCACCCTCTAAATGATATGCAAGGTCGTGTTGGGTTACCGAAATTGACAATTTTCACAGATAGTCTATTTGTTGTTCTGTAGGCTTTTCAGCCATCTACCGTTCAGATCTTGCGTTCATTCCCCGTTGTGCTCGATCAATTGAATCAATCGTTCTAAAATTGTTTCGCCTACCTATGGCCAGACAGGAATGGAGGGGATAGAGGTCACTGCTTGTCACGTCCCGGCCCCATGTAAGATGTTATTTTTCTGTGCTTTGATAACGAATGACCGGTCAACAATGTTATCTTGCCGGGCTCAAATCCCACCTTATGTTAAAGTTCACAAGCGATCATGTGGCAGACTGAATTGCAGAGATCACATCCACACAGAACACGTTTCCCCTTGAACTTCACTGTGAGATGATTACCAACCTTCCAATTAAGAGGCAAAGTCGATTCGTTCAGGTGAGCTGACTCTTCCGTGTGTGCCACGGGGAATAGATCGCCTAACTTACATGAAAATGAGAGCGATAGTTGCCTCCATGCCCATCTAGAATGAAAGATAAGGAATCCAGTGCTAAACGAGGGGAGAAGCATCTTCCGGGCTTGACTATGCCCTGCATTCGAACCTTCCGTCAAACTCAGTCACTTGGGAAGCTAGAAACAATTACATCTGACAAATCAGCAAGGGAGAATTTTGGTTCATCAAAGTTATTCTCTAATAAGCCTAGTTCTATTTGAAAATTATGACTGTCACTAAATGTATGAACTATTCCCCAACCTGTGTTCGTCGTCCGCCACGGACCACAGACCTATGTTGAATTCATCTAATTATACCGGACATCTCATAGACACCACTCGTGTCACGATGATTGTGACAATGAATTACAACGTCGTGGCAGTCTGTAGCTATCAATCAGGCAGTTAAAAGCAAGTTGTTCTGAGACCGACTAAGACGAGATTGAGCAACTGTTGTGGTCCAAGAGTAATTCACGAACGAGTTTTCAGTCTGTTTAACGTACAAAATCTAAAAGTGCCATCCGGTTTCTCAGGATTTCTAACTAGTTCCCTGCTCACTCATTACACTGGTCCGAGTAGTTTGAAGTGCCTGTTCTTCAAATGATTGTGTCACACAATCTCTCCCTGGATATTCAATTACGCATTTGTTATTACTTCGACAGCAAGATATTTTCGAAGTTGTCATTTAAAGGGGATTCTCTTGTTCCATTGAAGAACAAGACTATTATTCATGCTGTCACCAGGTGGTACATCTCATGAATCAAACAAATTAATTTAGGTTGGGTAAGTAAATACTCTGGATGGCAAACGTATCCGTATAACTCCATTCTAGGTGTCAGTGTTACCGTTCGTGTGCAGCAACATTCGATCGCTATTTCCGAAAATGTCGAATTTAATGCACTTCCTTGAATCACGCACCCGTGGGTTCACGAATTTTGGATAAACCAAGATTTGGATGAATTTGTCGTGCACCTCAGTGGATATCACTGCCATCAAGAGGATAGGAAAAAAATGTGCAGTTACGTGCCTTATAAAACTCGGTGCATCAAATGTGTTGCTATATTTACCTGAGCCTTAAACCATATTGGCTGTTTCCAAGCGCATTGTAACCCTGGATTTCTCAGTCAATTTTCTGTGCTTTGATCACTGCCTTTCGCACTTCACCTTTCGCGCAAGTTATTCGGTCGACACTGCACTCGGGAACCATCGGACTCTAGTTTCGCTCTTATTAGATCTCATCAGTGGTGCGCATCCTCCATTACACAAAGGGTTTGAACCTGGAAGGAAGTTAGTGGAAACCTGCGCTCATCCTGCGAAAAGGACCCAACTTGATGGAAGGGATTCGACTGGAGTCACCGGCACATCTGCCATATCTCTCTTCGAGGCTATCAGATACTGCCGTGTATCGCTGAGATGGCATCTGAACAAACACAACCCGATTATTTTGACAATCCTGATTCCCTCCCAGCTAGTCGCACTGATATGAAAGTGATGATAATACGAATGGTGACAGCAGTTCGACTCTACCTACTTAAGGTGATCAGTGAATTCTAAACGCAGACGGTCTCATATACGGACAGCCTAATAACCGTTGAGTTGTCCTATTCCCATAAGGAGTGACCGACATCCAGAATCGTTGATCTTAAGCTATTCCGCTAATACACCATACGCCACGAGTTTAGTATTGCAAGAAAAACTGTC
The DNA here is from genome assembly GCA_008360955.1 of Fasciolopsis buskii. Classification (NCBI taxonomy): domain Eukaryota; kingdom Metazoa; phylum Platyhelminthes; class Trematoda; order Plagiorchiida; family Fasciolidae; genus Fasciolopsis; species Fasciolopsis buskii. Next base: position 99,571 of record LUCM01008193.1, on the reverse strand, counting down.
TAATGGCCGATTTTTACTGTCTCCTGTGACCTTGTTGATGCAACTGGTAGTTGGCTGTGCATATCATGGACATTCCGGGACATATCGTAGCGAACTGTAAGTTCACGTGTAGATTTCTTACTAAACGTGACATCTCACAGTGTACACAAAACCCGAACAGAGTTTCCTGAGCCACGCGTATCCCGGAAAAACACCCGTTCAAAAGACAAACATAGTTGGAGGTAAATGACAGCATTGTTAAATAACGATCAAATGCACAAGTAAAATTTACCTTAACGATGAGTCTGGAAAAGTATGGGGTCAAAGTCACCAATAGGATCGTTCGACAACGTCCAATTCAGTAGGAGAAGTAAGGACTAGGTAAGACCAGAAACACGAATGAATACCCGCAGGTGAATTTATCCAAACCAGAGTTCAACAACTTTGGTCTGATCAAGCAGACTATGTGCTTGGCGTGACAGCCAAGCCAGTAATCCAAAACAGTGGCTCGCATCGTGACCCAGGAAAAATAGGCGATCAATCCGGTTGGAGTGCTGGAACTGTCAGCCGAGCTATGGAAATCCCTACATGCTTTTGCACGACAGTGATCGAGGAAGAATATATTCATTCTCTTTCATGGCCAACAGATATTTGTGTATGAACGATTGTAGAAGAACTGTTTTCCGTAAATGAGTCTGGCTAACTAAGCAGAATGGTAGGCACACTAATGTTAAGGCAGAATCTCAAAGGTGCGTTAGCATTTAACTTTTTAGTGGACAGAAAATTGCCCCGCTCATTTCATACCTGTCGGTCACCCTTGCAATATGCAAGCGCTCCCCTTCCTGACATATAACTCAGTGAGATTGTCTCCCAGTTTTATTCTGTCTTTCAGTTATTTTCGCCTACGCTGATCCTCTTAGCAGTTTCCGAAAATCTAGCCTTGGTCAGTGCTGTCCAATAAAAACGATTCTCGCATGCCATAGGGTCAATTTACCACGACTTTTCTCATTGCACAGGATAAAGCAGTCAGCGTAAGAGAAATGAAAACATCGGTGGAATATATGGGTCTCTTGTGGTCAATTTAAATAAATAAATGAATATATATATATGGGGGGAATAGTAAACTATACGAAACCGGCTATCTTGCTATTTTTCGCCGTACATATTTTGTGATCAAAGTAGAGTTTAGGTCATTGAAGGCTTGTTTTCCAACCATCCATTTGTAAGTGATAACAACGAAATTCCTAGGGGGAGAACCTAAAGCCGGTCATTATCCTAAAAACAGAAAGTACCAGTTATTGGGTTTACGGCGTGTTACGTTTTTTTGTCCACTACCGGATTCTATGATTTCCTACCGAGATTTACTCGCCGGAACCGAACCTTACTGCGGTCATTCAATAATGAAGATATATTTGGAATTTTGTGCTACATGACATTATCCGCGGCGAGCATGGATGAGCTTACGCTGGTACTATTAAAGCACGAAGCCGGCCATTTGTTCACGCAGATAACGACAATCTGAGGCTGTGAGTGGCTGTACCCTTCCGAATGCTGGGACCCAATCTCCCTCGTCCCCGTTTTAGTAAGAACACGTCGGAAGATCAGATAAGACATTTTTTCCGCTTAGCCATTTTGTCTACTGCTCCGAATGTAAATAAAAGGATCACCAGCGCTCAACTGGAATCACGCAGCCACTCTTACGATTATTTTCAGTTTACTTGAAAGCCAGACGTGCGCATGTCTCATGGGTCCACCTAATCCATTAGTCTTTCAATCGTAAAGCCAAATTAGTTAGAGATGCTTGTCTTGATTGCTCCCATGTTTTTAACTCAATTCCCACCTCGCAGTTAATTCACAAATTACAGTTATTTGTATTGCCATAGCAAGTGGTTGTATGATTAGCGGATTAGTTTTACTAGATCAGTGCAATGCACCTCCATAGGTCGGACATCCTTCATGCCTTTAGTGTACACTGCCAGGGAACTCCAAGTCATCATTCGTCCATCACACCTATTTTCCATCTACAATAATGACCCTATCGACATCCAATCGGATCATATTTCAGTGTTCACCGATGACGTTGTTTAATTTGGTGACACCGATTTCGACGGAACTACAGTGGAGGATTTATCCACGTGATGAACTATTTTCTGCTCAATCTGGTCTCAGGTTACAGTCATCCAAGCGAATCGAGGTCACAACTAAATTTTTCTTGATCTTTATTTCTCGTGGGGAGATTAAGTGTTAACTACGTCTCACTTTACCTGTCAATTTTATCTAGCATCTAGGAGTCGTAGTAAACGGCACTTCCTGTCGGTCTTTGTGCACTCAGCCGTACATTGGTAAACCATGCTGGCTACGTTTTCACATTCGTAAATTCAGGCAGTTTTAGAGCCCACAGTCTGCAGTTTGCAGACAGGATCACAATTGTTTTCTCTCAAACCCCTTTTAATCTTCGTCTCCAACATCCCCTGGTCCTCTGAAGCAGGAATCTAAAATTCTAAGTCCTTGCCATACGACGATCAGCAGAGTCCTCTTCATTTCCACTAAGAAACTGAACCCAATTTTTAATGAGAGCTTTGTTCAAACTCCACCAAGTTTACCCATAAAATACTCATATACAACATTGATCCATTGTAATGTAGAATGAATTTCTGCCACTTCATTCGTACTATTTGATTTCATCTTTTCTAGTATTAGCTTACATGAAATCGGTATTTCTTATTTCGCTCAAACAACGGGGACAAAAATCGAGATTTTAAATAAACTTCATTTTATTAGTGTAGTATTTTCTCCCCCGCGAGTGACATGCTGTCGGGTTGGTTTTTATTCATGCTTCCTCCTACAATTTAAATACTTCCAGTGATGTTGACCGAACGCTTTTTGGCTGAAATATGAGCTCATATACCTACAAAAATATTCGAGTAAAAATATAAATTCAACATGGTTACTTGGTATCCAGTTGGAACAGCTACAATTTGGTCTCCAGTTGTAACTTCCTGTGTTTTTCATATAACCATACACGATCTATAGCAATTTACGTATGAGCGTCTTACCACGGAACGCAGCCTTAGTGCAGCTCGCCTTTGAAGTCATGGCACCCTATGCGTCTTCCATTAGACGTTTTCTCTCAGCCACGGGAATAAAGATGTGAATTGCTCCGTGCCTTCAAAGATGGCTCAGGAAGATACATTCGGCAATGTCAATACCGGCCATGAAGTTATAGCATATTTGTGTTTGATGTAATGCTTAATAATAAGTACTAAGAAATACCTACCAGATGCAGGTCACAATGCGTCCAGTGACCACTAAAGTATTGTATTGTATAGACTTTTGCGTACACTAAGTAATGTCGCATTTCAGTAGACTTGGTAACTTACAACCTCCAAATAAGTACTATGGGAATTTGTCCACAAACTTAGGTCACCGGTCTCAAAGTGCCACTGGCGACTAGAATCAGAAAATAAGCTCCAGAGTACTTTCCAGAATGAATAAAGTCTCTGAAGACAATGTTCCATCCAGTTCATTAAATGGCGTAATGTCTTACTGTTGTAAAACTGGAGATTAACTTCATGTTATCCACGGTGAATAAACCACCTGATTGGCAAGGTTCTTATTTGCATTGTCAACTTTCAGTCAAAACGTTCCGGTGAAAGTTGGATGTTTACACTACTCTTTCATGGGAAGGAAGTCATGCTGGCGTGTGAAAACCAGGCAGTGCGCAGTTATTACGACAGAACAAGTCACGTGATCCAAATGTATCTCTCGTCCTCTCTAATATGTAAATATGAGCCCCTTGCAAATTTTCTACAAGGGCTTTTCCGTGTCTTATTTCCTAGTTCCTGCCTTCCCTGAAGGAGATTTCCCGCTGAGAAAGTTACCCAACTGCTTTGTTCAGTCTGCCTTACGGACCGCGCAGTTCTATTTAGCTACATCATCCGCACGTTTGTGCTTCATTCCTGACAATCTTTTGCACCTAATTCTGCATAATTATTCGAAAACATTGGAGCCCAGTTAGGTAAAAAACTTGCTTACAGTTTATTCCCTTATTTTCAGTCACCGCGTAGGTTAAACGGGTCCGTCTGTTTTATACATATATATATATATATATGTACATATATACTTCCCGGAATGTTCTTCTTTGAAAGATGTGTGAATGGGTCCAGAATCCACTTAAGTAATCGGTATTGTGATCCTCGGTGTTTTTTTTTGTGTGAACTGGCCACTGGCTGTTCATGGCCCGGCGTCTTCAATAGCTCAACGTAGCATGTTTTTAATCAGCAGCATCGAAGTAAAGAAACGCCGGTCTTTTACTTGAGTACATCAGAAGACGTGGTCATCTTCAGGGTTCTCTTCTCCCCAGATTCCTGTTCAACTTTATAATCCATACGGTTGCGGTGATTGTCCTATCCTCCTGTAGGAGTGGTGGGATTGATGTTTTCTGGGACAGGGGACGGTGTGGTTTCGAATAAGCGGACGATATTGTGCTTCTGAGTGAAGACCTGGGTAAGGTTCATCTTTCCTCGATGGTATGAACCTGATGCATTTGTGTTTCGGATTCGTTTCCCAACTTTCACATGTAGAAAGCGGCTTGAGGATTAGACTGCCTTGAAGCCGAACCTTCTTGTTGCAGGAGAAGGTCTGTGTGAAATCTACAAGTTTAGCTACTTGAGCGATTGTATCTCAACTGGCTTTCTTATATCAGGTAAAGTATCATCACTTATAAAGATGTTTGCATTGGCATTCATCAGCTTGGGAACTACATGCAATCGGTCTGATGTTCGGTTATCGGTCACAGGACGAGTAAACACAGCTGCAAAAAGGTTGGTCTACTAACCGGATCAGGACGACGGATCCGTGAAGAATTTCAGCGTTTGAAAATGGTTATCTTCACCGCCTTGGTACAGTTTTGTCAAGTACTTAAACTAGACGGATATTCCAAATTGACTAGAGTGGTTGGGAAATAAGTTCAACATATCCACAGTGGGCCTGTCTTCCGGAGAATGTTATGTTTGGAAAATGGGTTGACAGAGTCAGTGGATCACATAGAACAAAAAACACGAGAATCTTGATCAGTAGACTGGCTTGTGTAGGTCCAGTTGGTCTGGCGGAATGAGGTTAACCAAGGCCCCTCCAGGACACGATTAGAGATAGGAGATAGATGATATGACTGAATATCACTTTCAAAATCTTTGTTCCTTCGTACACTTGTTTAACTCCCTAGTTTCCTATCTGGTTTTCACTATTTCTCGTCTTTTTGCTATTTTCTGTTGAGTATGCTGTAAGGTAGCAATCAAAACCAGGACAGTTTGATGCGAGGTTACTGGTTGCGAAAACCGAGCGAAAATGAAATGGGTAAACGAAGACCTTCGAAGGCACACCACGGCTTTTACGGTAATTGCCCCAAATTGCAAGTATAGACACGGGGATCTCAGCCTAGTATTGCGTACACTAGTGACTAAAAATGTGTAATTTTGGACTTCTGCCGTCATTCTACAGGTTGACAATGCGTAACCCGCATAAGAAAACCGGGGATCACAGCTGAGATCTGGAAAATGAAATCTTGTTCCAAACATGCTCCTGTCATAAAAACCAGATTCTAGTAGGAATTCACAATTGGTATGTTTATGTAAATTAGTTAACAAACGGATACAGGGTACAAAAGCCTGATAAGCGGCAATAACCGGAGAATTGGTCATGTTTTCCCCGAGAGTTTTAGTTCATTCATTCACATAATACTGACTACAAATTTATATGTAAACATATCCATATCTACCTGATTTCAAGTCAGATGCCTACATCCTGGTAGAAATAAGCAGAGGCGATCAGAGTAGAAAGAAAACAAAAAAAGAGATTCTTGTTTCCTTTTGTTCTTTGCTTTACAACATCGACTAGCAGAAATTTTGTGCCTCACGCATTTTAATAGGTGATCAGACAGCCTTGTAGGTGTCGTAGAAACAATTATCATTAACATTCTGATAGTGAGAGGAACAGTTCATGCACGAATATTGTGTCTTGGTCAGTCGACTCAACCAACTCGAACTTGGTGCATTGGTTTAAACTTCCAATCCCCTGAACCTGACAGGTTGCGCACACATACTGTGCTACTCGGTCACCTTAGAGAGTTCTGACTTCAATCATAAAATTTGCAAACAATCAACGACCTGGGATGCACTTAGTTTTATATTCGCACTGTTTGTGGCAGGATATTGGGTAAACAAACGAACACTATCCCTTCTCACCCCACAACCACTCGTAATGCTAGCATGTAAATGTGACAAAAGTCTGTTAGTGAGTGTCGGAAAGAAAAAAAAAGAATTTTTGTATTCATGTGCAATATAACTGTTGATGTGTCCTCGCGCTCCTTACGTCACACAATGCGCAACAAGCCTACGTTTGCAAACGGGCGAATAAACCAGTCACTCAGGGCTTCTTTGACAAAAAGTAAAGTGGTCTGGATAAAGTAGAATGCAGTTGATCGAGATACCGTGAACGCCCTCAACTACACATTATTTCACGTAAACTCGGTTAGGTTATTACGCGTTATAGGTGTACCTGAATTTTTGTGAATTAGACATTGCTATCAATCCACGCTATCCTGAACGGTTGCAATGCGATATGGAAGTACTTTAATCCTACCACGATTACGACACATTGTGCATCTAAGTGTGATCTATTTCCATATTTCTGTTCTTACCAGGGTTTATTAGTAATAATGTGCCAGTATATTTTCAGTCCATACACCACTTGATAAATCATCTCACATACTTGTTGTACACCCAGCTGTTTTATGTTGCAGAGCTCCCCAATCAAACTATGTAAGTCAATAAGAAAAACTCCTTTGGTGTCTATTACTAGTTTTTCGTTCACCCATTCCACCTTCCTAACTAATGAAGCTGTTGGATAACAACACAGACCTTAAGGTAACAATGCAATCGTACGGTGGAAAAACCAAGTCCACAATTCAAGCGCTTTTTTGTCGGTCTTTCCTGACTTGGCGCAGATCGTACCACATCCAGACTAAACAAAGACAAACCAAGTGACATCTAGCCAGTCAAGGCTTTTCTCGTCTGCCAGTCAAAGCAATATACCATGGGGTTAGATTTGAGCAGAGCGCAACCATACTCTAGACATGCCTTTGGCCGATCTTTCATCACTCTCGTCTCCTTTGACTGGGCAGTTTTACATGCACCCATAGTATTGTATCCTGGTCGTCGACAGAACTAATGGGCCGGTGACCATTAGTGCTTGGGAAATGGGTGGTTTGACTGGATCATATGTAGCCGCATCACGTGAAGGGCATGATGATCGTCATTGGTGATTAATTTTCGTTCGTTCTCACGAATCTGTTGATTGGTCTTTTTTTGTAAGTTATATCTGGTCATACCATTTGTCCAACAGTTCATTATGGCATAACTTGACTAACTCCTATCGATTCCGAATGAGTGTGCCAATGACGGGCTCCAAAGTAGGCATTTCATTCGGGCATTCTTTCACGTTCGTCAGTGTTTGGTCACATTTCCACGTTTACGTAAAATCGACTAATGCTGGTAAATTCATCACAGTAACTTCTGTTTTCCCCCTCTAAGTTATTCTCCTTTTTCCATTTCTCGCTTCCACTTTGAGAAAATTTCACCGCCATCTTGACACTTCTGAAAAAAGGTATGATTCTTGAGCTTGAAAACATATTGAAGGCCCATCGACAATAGGGAAAGAGAAGTTTCTTCTAATCGAAAACTATTTCCTGTCACTGATTCACCAGTCAAAAAGACTTTCATTCATTTCAATTATTTTTGGCAGTACTTTCCAATATCTAGAACATTTATGCTGAATTTTCTCTCATCACGTAGATGAACAATTCTGTCAGTATGTCTGTATTACATTGCTTTTGGTCAGTGATGAGGGATTTTCCATGTACACCTATTTAAGAGTTAGTTCCCTTTATTCTTTTCATATTCTACCCACAACTCGATTCATTCGTAAACTTCAAGATGTCTTTGCCTTTCTTGACGTGGATCTTGTGTGCCCTGATTCTCCGCCATTTCTTCAGTTCTGTCGGTCTTCTCCAATAAGGTATGGTAACCACAAATGGCAAAGACTTCAGATTTTTTGTAGGACGAAAGCAAGGGGGATAACACTCGTAGGGCTTTCCATCTCGCAACAACCGATAATCGGAATACACTTTACGCAAAGCCAGAAAACACTTCTATCGAATTGCTCGTGGTCCGAAAGCCCAGACAGCATTAGTTCGGGACAATTCCATCTGGACGGTTTACAGTCAAGCGATTAGAATCTGTAGTCATCAAACAAACGGTTAAATTTGTACTTCAGGCAGCCCCTCATGCTTGTCTGCTTATTTCGCCTTCCGCACTGCTCACACAAAGTGAAGGACATCTGACGTGCATTCGAGATACGACGGTCAGGGAATTTAAGTTGTAAACTTACCAAGTACCAACTAATTTGGCAGGTTCAGTTCAGCTGTAAAATCACTAGCTTTACAAGGAGATCCTGTGGTTTTGATGGCACTATGCTGCACTGAATATTAGTAGAAACAATCGTATGATTATAAAGAAAATCAACAAAAACGAAGGAGGAAAAATACGAATGCATGAATCCACCAGTTAACCAAATCGTCTGGGATATCTTTCACCGGACATCTCATGGGTCACAAGTCGGGTGTCTAGATGAACCCATTCCGTACAGATTAATGGTAAGTGTTTTCATGCTTTTTGGCCACGTCATGGAGTGACACGCTTGACCCATCTTCGAAACACTGCCTGCCTCGGAGAACAACGTATACCGAGTAAGTTCATCCAAGGTCATGCAGAACACATGCCCCAACCAGCAGAATGGATTCCATTTAAGTATATGGTCAATTCAGTGAGCTCTATGACAAAGATTTGTTTCTAAATTGAACATTGCTAACAAAATCCTTTTAGTACGTTCGGACGGTAAAAAGAAGACATAAAGGTTCAGACACAGGCAGTATTGATGCACATCCTGTTCGCAGCGGCCATGTTTTGGACTCTTGTGAAGAAAATCCCATACTGCTGCAATAAAAACTCCATCCATGATCGAAAACCGGATGCCGCACTGACTCCACAATTGCTAGCCATTGGTAAAATCTCATCACGATTTGATTGTATGGCGGCACTTCATAAACATGCTAGCATACAGAACTAAACAATTAACCAAAATTTTTCACTTCATCCAACAGTTCATACGTGAATAGGTTCAACGCTGGACATAATTATTTTTATAAGAAAAAAATGCATATATATCACACATCAGCTTGGCAAAAGGTATGGCACCAACACAATAACGCGTAAATGGAACTGCAGAAATGGGACAAACGAAATGGAAAAAATCTAAAATAATAAATCAAAAAACCAAACGTATCTTCTTGTTTCCACTTTACACATTTCGTGACTGCTAATTTATTTCCGAATACCTTTAGGGGAATGGGTTCAGCAGCATCCAGTGAATTCAGTTCTGAATCATATCTTTCACCATCTCTAACCAGTAGCAATCCTCACCTCTCGGGCTCAAACCACGAAGGAGCAAAGCACCAGCCGATGTCAAAGCCCAAACTAATATCTTCATACCTCCACGCCAAGTCATAGCATGACCGCCAAGTCCACTCTTCCATCCCTGTCCACCACGTGCAAACACAGCATGGAAAAGTGGAAGATGGGCAGTCTTACGCAATATGTGTCCAAACAATCGAAGGCAAATTAGATCGATTACCTCAGTCAGAGGACGACTGTCTGCACCCAGCACACGAGGACGCACCTCGTCATTGCTTACTCAATATTCCAACCAGACACAAACATTGCTTCGGAGATACCGGCAGTCGAGCACGGAAAGTGCTTGGGTATCCCAAACGTGAATAGGCCAGGTCTTGCAACCATAAGACAGAACCCTACGAACTGTGGCATTGTTCAACTCTCCTTCGAGGGAAAGCCGGATGTCAGGGCAGTCCCACAAGTGGCACAGATTAACGAAAGCTGTTATGGCTTTCGCGATTCGTGATAAGACCTCCTTCGAAATACCTACGCCAGGTGTGATCAGGCTT
>LUCM01008193.1:69901-81883 GCA_008360955.1 Fasciolopsis buskii | reverse complement strand
CAATGATATCAAGAAACAGCCTGTTAGAGCTGACTTGTGTTATTCTTTGCCTTTCACTTCCTTTTACTAATGAAACAACAATGCACATGAGGTTTAGAAAGGAGGCCGCGGCCAACAGAAGGGTGCCAATTTCGAAAGTTGACTGGACATGCAACTTCAGATTGGAATGATGTGGTATTGATCGTCTGACAATTGCTGTGTTGTGAATTCCGCACATACTTCTCTTCTCATTTTGTCTTTCTCGTTCATTGCCCTGATTATTTTATTGTCGTTTCTAATGCACTATACCCGTACATGAATTTGCACATATATATATGTATATAACTGGTTGCTTCTCGTGTTTAAACCTCCTTACCTAGCTTGTGACAAGAGAAGGAAGACTTGTTGAGTTGAACCAAGGTATACCGAAACTCTGAGATATTCAACTACCATCACGTGGTGCTGATTTTTAGGACTCGATCACCCTACTTCCGTGAGACTCTCAACAACATTGGCGGCGCCCAAAGAGATGGTGAGATGTTTAGGAGCCAGTTTTGTTACTTAAAAGCCCCAGTAACAGACAGCTTTGGGGTAATGCAACGTTTGCAACCTGCCAGTGAGATAAAGGTGTTGTTCCTCATCTCCTCTTGACGCACCGTACTGTCGCAAGTATATGCAAACCGAAAATTTATTACAAACTAAACTGAGAGTGCTTTGAAGTACTAACACCATAGTTGCTAACTCTATCGACTCTGACCAATCGTCTCGACTCTAGTTCTGCCTCACCGCGCTTAATCAAGCAAGAACATTTGAAGGCTTTTTGGTAGGTCAACCCGACGGTCCCTCATTTTTCATCAGCAAACCATCGGCCGATTGCTCCCAGATTGTCGGTCACTTGGATTCTGTTTTTGTCTGCACTCAGAGCAACACCCCGTTGGCCTTGGAACAGTTCAAGTTAATCAGACCGCTTGTGCAGTGTCCCATAACTAGTGCAAGTGGATAATTTCAATCTTTCTTTCAGGCCTTTAGTCGATCAGACTCTTAGCCCTTTCGTCACTGACCTGACTATAAAGGAGCTTGTCAACCGGACGTGTTTTCCGGGCATAATCGAGCTTCATTGTTGTGTGACTCAATGTACAAAACTTAGACCGTCCTGAATTATTGATACTAGCTAGTGGCGTCGCATTACCAAATGTCTTTACGGTATTTAGCCCACGATGTGAGTTGATCAAAAGATTTTAAATTAAAAACCTCATCCAAAAGCTCAAAAAACAGATCGCTTATGCCCTACGGTTGCAGGAAACCTTGGTTCATTTCTGGGAATGTGATCTCCTTGGGTGATCTGGAATTTGGCGTCCTCCTGTAGAAAATGGCCTCAGTCATTAACAAACCGTGGACTGTGGAGAACGGATAACGAAATAGAGGTCCAATAACTCTGTAAATCTTGGTGTTCGTCGTTGTTCAGGTTAATGGTTCTTAGGAGGAAATTCCGGCCGAGCTTGGCGGTTAAATTGGATACGTTTCGACGCCAGTCAAGATGACATCATCAGTTCATAAATGAATTAGATTGTGGTCTCCTTTATTTATAACACCCTTGTTCCTAAGGTTTCACTATGATCTCTTAAGTGACCTTGAGCTTGCAGCGTTCTTGTGTGAACTTTTGTGCCTATACGTTTAATAACCTCGCCTTAGATCCGAGACACTGTCTCTTTAGCGTGATGGCATTTCATTTGTTTTGACATTTAATGAGCTGATATGATAGTTATCTCCATATGGAATTAGATCCCCTGACCATGAGACTGTACGCATTTGATTCCTTGGTTGCTTTTGGTTTCTTCCCCTAGTTGGGCCGCTCACCTCTCACTAGCCGGCGCAGATAACCCGGTCTAAAATGCCTCTTGATGGAATTATTTGAAAAGCGTCAGGGGTCCCAATATTCCCTCGAGCACTTCATGGCTGAGTGGTCTGAAATTATGACTACATTGAGGTTTAACTTGTGTCTGTCTTGGTTGTCGTGGACTAAAAAATAGCTAAATGAGTTTTGTCCTCTGGCTGACAATTTGTATTTTGGCATTACTATGGGAACGCTTCTGCCATTTTTTCCAGCGATGGCTTTGTTGCGGTCCACGTATCTTGCTGTATATACGACTTTCGTTTTTTTCTTTTTTTCAAGTGCTTTTTGATGCTGAAGTAAACTGTCTCATTGTTTTGGACGGGTTGTATGGGCCCCGAATTTACATTAATCTTACGTTTACTTTGACTAGTTTTTATCTATGGTTTAGCGATCTTTCGGTCAGATCTTGTTGGTTGACTAGTTTTGTCATTTGATCACCGTGTAGTTCTTCATTGGATACTTCTCCGATATTGGTTTTGCTGAATCATCTTACTAAATGTTCACAGTGTTTTCACATGAAAGGGACAGCACAGAAATGCCTGACGTGTAAACGTGACAAAGAAATTGCCACAATTTCTTCCTGCACCCTTTGACAGCATTCTTTTCCACTAGGTCACAGGTTTACTGTGCATCTGTTATGCACGTTTATCCATAAACGTCTCAAGTTTAGCTTTCGCTTGCTTACGATCTGTAGGATGATGTCATCTCATGCCAGGCTCAAAACAGCGACGACATTTTTAGCACCGAAAAGCCAGTGTCCGTGCGATATTGCGGACACGGCTTTTGAACACGAATGACGTAAATTGACATGAACTGTTAGGGAACATTGTCATCTTAGTGACACAACTGTTGCGATAGTTTTAGCTACTAAGTTTGCCTTGCAAATAGTGCGCCTATGAAACCAGGCGGTTTGCGCAGACAGAATAAAAGACAACTAATTATCTGTTTTTCCATACAAGCTCAAAATAACCGGATATTTGCCAAAACCACTTTTAGGTTTCATCTATTCCTGCTGCTTTTTTCCGTCAGTGATAACCAGCAAGACTAAACCAATGATTAAAACTCTTTTAAATGTTACGTCACTCGAATGGTGATGTTTATTCACTCAGTTCAGGAACACGAAAAGGGCGCACGATGTTTCACGCTTGCCCGGTAGGCGCAAGCTTTTGGTTTTGATTGCGATTGCCGGTATCAACTTTGGGATTCGCCGTACTTTCGTTGACCCTTTATTTTGTGGCAACATTCCTGTAATCCGTTAGTCATGAAGACGATAAGTAGACGCGGTAAACTCGGGACTATATAGAAGAAAGTTTCCAGTATGCGATATTTTAGTGTTATCTGAGATGCACTCGAATATATTTATCGGTCGTTTCGTTGCAAACTACCAAAGTTCCATTTATACAGGAAAAAGAGAAACCAATCAAAAAATGGACCGTGGATAAACCGGTCAGTCGGACAGCTTACCACAAAGGTGGTATGGTAGTTGACGGCTTAATCAATGAATAGAAACAACCAGAAACAGGAGAGCTAATACGACACAGTTTATGATATTGATCGTTGTCAGCTCTAAGCATGAAACCAGTGACTCTAATAAATGTAACTTTGGTCGCCTGGGAATAACATAAACGAGAGCAGGTGCTCGCTTGCGTCTCGAGTTTTGATGTTAAGCGAAAGCTTCTTTTATATATATATATATAAACATATATATATATGCAAACTTGGTTTGAAACGAATTTAATATCTGTGCAAAAATATTAAAATGAAATCTTGGGGAAATAGAAGGGCTGGTGAACGAAATTATTCCCAACAAAGAAGAAACTTAGTCCAAATATTTCTCGCTGTCTTCTGTGAACCACATGTGCTATAGAATTTTCATTCTAAATCATATTTCAGTTGCTCTTACTAGCGATGTACTTGAATGCTTGGGCCCGACCAAAAAGATAGATGGTTATTTCCGTCATACTTAGCAAAATATCTGTGGTTTGCCATACATTCATTTTTGTCTACTTACCCCGGAATCGTCATGTTGTTTCGGCAATTTCTGTAAAAAGAGCCAAGAATTAGCCATTAAAATAACTACATATGATAACAGAACATATTTTGTCACCTTGATTCCACAAAGTGAGATCATAAAGCAATGTTATCGAGGCATTTCTCACTAACTTTTATGGTATAGTCGGCGGTTACCTGCCTGACTATCTTGTGGATATAATCTATTGAGAACTGTCCTAGTTTCTGTATCTGGGTAGAATATTTAACAGTTCGTGGCGAGAAGGACACACGACTAATTATTGATAGTCCCCGGCGAATAATTCTGATGTCATTGTTAAGTAAAACAGGGAAAATAACAAGAGAAGAGTAAAGAAAAATTGGGAAAACATTGGCATACAAATCCGGAGATGGTGCTTGTTTCATCTTGCAGTGTCAAATCTTCCTCATTTGAAGTGACAATCGTCGGCGATTCTTTACACAGGTAGAACTTTGAGAAGTCCACCTCATATTTTTATCAATAGCAAAAAATCCGAAGTGGACTTCTTACATTATTCATCAATGTGCATCAAATGACATCATCGAAAACATTTTTTATTTATATATATAAAAATGTACATTGTTACTGTACAGCAAAAATGATTATAATCATCTTTGAGAATAAGAAAGTGTATTAACCTCGGACCCCAGTATTCATGCATTTTACCAAGCACGAATTCTAAAGGAATTAAATTTACTCCACTTCACGTATGCTGTTGAAACTGAAGGCTTACGACTTTTGGAGAATTTTGAAAACACTTTGACTCTCAAGTAAATTGACAAGAACTGAGTTACTTGCTTTCGTCTTTAGCAAATTTACACGCTTGTTCCGCTCCTTTAGAAATAAAATATTTACATTTCTAGCAGAGGTTTACGAGTATCTCGCATTTGTAAGGTTCCAAAGCAACAAAGTAGAAGTGAGGCGTTTTGGAAACCGCTTGATATATAAAAGACTATCAGGGACGGTTGCAATGAAATTTCGATCAACAGTGCACGAAGTGCACCCAAGCTTGACCATGATTTACTGACCAAGATAATAAAGTGAAAGGCCTTGCAAAATCAAAACCAAAGAATTCAGAGTTAATTCAATTCTCAGTTTTCCAAAAGCACGCAGTTTGAAATGCTTCTAATTTTGAATCACTGCAGTTTGTATCAGGCATGTCAGCAGCAATGGGCGGGGTGTCTAGACCCTTGGATTGACAGGTTTCATGGATTGTCCGCGGCTATGAGAACTGGAGATAAACTGGGTATATTTGTATCTAACACAAACGCGATGGAATGTCAAACGTAGAGTCACTACTCCGCAAAACGTTGGTTGAAATCACAGTTTACTCCATTCTACACATGCCGGATTAAGGCTTGCCTAATTGTTGTCTTCGGACTATTTTGCCATATGGACTTTAGTCAAGCACTCACGAATAACAGACCGAACTTAAAGAACTTTCCGTTGAAAGCAAGAGAGGAGTTATTGACACATCTCATACCAACGGCGGCGGATATTAAGATGCTCGGGCATTAACTACGTAAAGCAGTATGGCAGTAAATTAGCGGTCACTTGTTGCCCACTCGTAGACTTCCTGCACTGGTGATCAGTGGGATGCTTGCTGACAAACCTCCAGGCACCATGCGATCTAACGCCAATTTTATGGAGACAATGGTTTGCTTCTGCACCAGTATCCCAGGCATCCTTTTTACTTGTTGACTACCTTGTTGAGCGACTGCAAACCGACCAGATCCTATTTTCACAATCACACTCACGATGATAATAAAATTAGCTACACTGGCTGTAACTGGTTTTACATCTGGTGCTCTTGCAAACGCGTCCGGTTGCAGTATTTGCGTGCAGATTTTCCAGGAAGTCTTTTTTGCCATTTGGGTTTGTTGCTTTCAAATATTCAATATGTGTCGGGTTGAAATCAAGCTTCCTAACACTCTTATTAATACTCGTGACCAACCTTATCATACCATTCAGTTGCTGAGTGTTTCTCGCGTAATTCGAGTGGACAACTTGACCTGCGGTTTATTGTGACTAGACCTTCTTGTAATTCAGTCTTTTTCAGGGCAGCTTTTCTAAGACGGGTCTTACCACGCACGAGTTTGAGTCCAAAACTTTTCCAGTGGTATGCACTCCCGTCGGGAATTCACATACTTTCGGGCCCAGCCGAATGATTCTCATTAAAACAGAGTGAAAAAGAATATTTCACATAAACTTGACTCCAAGTGTCACCACGGTCCGCAAATTTTCGCTGCTCAAGCCAACGTAATGTTAACCACAATAAAAGGCTAATCGACAATTTATTACTAAATAACGACGGTTTCGTAGAGATTAGCCTTAAAGTTACTCATAAAATTCTTCCGCCATATTCCAATAATGCTAAGAATATAACGGTGTTCAAACACCGCATGCCTTCTCGCATATTTTCTGATCTCAAGACCCATGTCTCGGAGCGGCAAAGCAAAGGACAATTCACTGCTGCTGCGTAAACTCAATCTTTGATGGGTAATCAAAAGTCACTTTGACGCCTCAACCCCAAAGTCTCACACCATCAAGAGCATATCGAGCCTTGTGAATGCCCGAAGACTATTCATCCAATATAATAGCACAAAATGAGATGTGACCACCCCAAAACTTAAGTCTTCTCAACGCATATAGCTATTTCACTGCAAGACTAACTTTCAGCTTAAAGATAATCCGGTCTTTAAAGAATTTTACACTTCAAAGATGCAAAATTTATCTCAAACTTAACTGCATTACCATTCAGATGATCGAAGAAGACCTGCAACTTATTCGTGTTTTTGATCAACAGCTCTACGTCGACTGTAAATTTTAAGCTATCGAGCCCATAATCCGAGGCAATATCAGTGTAACTATTCGATCACGAAAGCAGTTACATGAATTACCACGTCAACAGCAGGATTGGAAGGAAAATACGGAAAGAGGCAACCGTGGCGAAATGGGATTTGCCTTAGGTTGTGCTCAGTTTTAATAGGCATTCGGGTTGCTTTTGGTGGCCCCAGCGATAAGCTGCTTGTAGACATTTCTTCAATGTCGCTGAATGCGTGGTATTCTCATTCTCTCCACCGTGTATCTCGGCAACCAAATTTATTCTCTTTTCTCGTGAAGGTCTTTTGCTGTTGCCTTCTAGCTCTCGTGATGCTACTTTGCCACCATGACGGTGGTCTATTTCGCTTGTTTCTTTGGAGTGGCGCAGCGATGTTTGCTACTGCCAACATGCTGCTCTTAATCAATCGTCGTCCCATTCTACTTACCACCAGGCCCGACTGCCAAGGTCTAGCAGTCTACTTTTATCCACTCCCCAGGAGTTCCTGCTATATTTCAGGTCGCATAAGGTTGGGTCTGATGACAGGTCCTGCAGCTTGAGTCAAACTCGATAGTCCCACTTATTGCACGGGCGAGCTTCAATATGCTACCGCGCTTCAACTGCAAAGTCTCCGTTATTGGACTTTGATACTCATTTTGGTGGGCACCTCAGGATGACAGAGAAGCAAAGGCTGAAATATAAAAGGCCTAAACAAAGTGCAGACACTGACAGGAAATAGACAACCGCAACAACTGTCTGTCATTTAAAACTAATAACGGGTTAGAGGAAAAAAACGAGAGGTATAATGCTGAAGATAGTGCAGAGTAGCGGTTTGTATCTTGAGGAAGAACAAGTGTGATCTAGAGACAAGGCGGTCCTAGGTAACGGCGGGGAATAACATGAACCGTGCCTTGACCAGACAGGCCTTACACTGCGCAAAATTAAGGGAAGATACCGATTCTTCCGACAGTTTGTTCCATGCGTTTACTATTCTGTGTGGGGGGAATGTCAATGGCTCTGGGCTTTATTAACTGAATGCTGTGTCCTCCTAGAGACAAATTTTATCGGAGACTAATAAGGGGCAGCTGGTTTTTACAGATGTCTCCATATCTTAAACGTAACAATGAGATCGCCTCGGAGCCGTCTGCAGCATAATGAATACAAATTCAAGGACTGCAGCCTATCGGGGTACGTTGATCCGCCTTAGTATTGGAATCATTCTTTTGAAGCACCGTTGGACTCCTTCTAGGGTCAGCTGGTCTCTTGCACCGCATATTCTAAATGGGAGCTTAATATTACCTTGCAAAACGGGTGACTACCTTGGCGTCCCTGGAATGTTCTCATCGTCGGAATTGGTGACATAAAAGCCGCTGCGGCACATTCCCATGTATCACGGATATATTCCTTAGAACCACGTGATAAAGCCAATGAAAGTCAATTGGTCGTCCCTTCCTGGTGGCACTGAGCACAGTAAATGAGGAACAGTCAGGTGACAGTCCCATTTAGCGACGATCAGGACACTTTTCGATTGTGTTTGCCTTCCCCCTTTCCTTATTGATCGCCGTTCATTAGGGTCACTGTCGCCAAAGATTACAGTGAAGGCTAATATCTGGTTTAGTGACTGCGGCATCCCCATCGGTGACGACAAGCAACCTCTTTGGTGACGGTTACCTTCAGGTTGATAGTCTGAAGAACAGCGGTCGCCTACACTACATTATTCACTCTCCATCAATTCCAAAACGCTAAAATCTAAAGGCGCCTCCGTACTAACAATTACAGTCGTCTAATGCAGAAGCCTATATATGCACCCCCTCAACGAATCACACTGACCTTGAATTCAAAATGTCGCCCGTGATAAATTCCATAGTGAAACCACAGATTGAACCACTAAAACCATAACAATAAATTCATTTGTGCTAAGATGATACGTTTCACGAAAAAGTTTGATTCGAGTTTATAAGTCTACGAAATGACGGCTATAATGCTGAAGTTCTAAAATGAACTGCAACATGTTTTGATGTCTCGAAGCCAGTTGAATTCGCCTACACAAGGCCAGTAAAACACGACAAGCCGTAAAGGGATCCAAAAATCTTCCGACAGCATGCGCAGAGACTGTTATTCAACTTTGGATCAAATATAATTTACGGCAAGACTGGCGGAAGGCTGCAGTGCTGGCAGAATTCCACGCTCATGACGGCCAAGCGCCTCACTGACCTCTGGCTATCTGGGATCCTGCGTATGTTTCTCTGGTCCTCTTTAGCTGAAGAAAAATATTGAATTCACGATGACCACTGTTTGAGAAATTCATGAAAAGCCACATTTCGATTGGGTTCTCTTTATAGCTTGTAGGTTCGATCATCCTGAAGAAATCCACCGACTAAGCCTCAGGTTCCGGGATGCTTAGGATTATTAGAAGGCCAAGAATCACGAGAAGCGGATGGTCACAGACTATTTGTAGACCATAACTAGTTGTTGGTCAAAGTCCGTCGGACGATCCGTGAAGGCATATGCGCAAGTGATAACAGGCTAAATAATGAAATTTGTGTCAGAAGGATGATGCAAAATATTCCGCATGCGAACCCAATCCAGAATACGACATTCACGCAAACGGCCATCGATTAGAATACGTTTTCGGCCAGTTGTTTGGTAAAATGAAGGCGACAAGGACACTAACTATTTTAAGAGTGCTGAGAATTCACCCGTTCGCAAACACAGGAGACGAAATTTGTTCTCAATTAGCGGAACCCGGTTGATGTTTTTAAACGCAAAAAACAACATTCGCAATCCTGGTAAATCGAACGCCTAATAGACGTTTTAACGGTAACCTTCCATAATCAGTGAATTGGTCAAATATAGTGAACCGTTTTGCACAATCAGACGCGGCCACCTCCAGGTGTCCTTGGAAGTAAACTGACTGGGCGATCCTTCAGCTTAATTGAGGGCACATTAATGTCCTAATCGGCCTCCATAGACTGTCGCAAAAAAGTGAAACTGCCGACGGTGGTGAATAAGCTTAACGTTTGGTGACGTGCCCCACGTAACTCTTCATGTTCG
This sequence comes from Fasciolopsis buskii, assembly GCA_008360955.1. Taxonomy (NCBI): domain Eukaryota; kingdom Metazoa; phylum Platyhelminthes; class Trematoda; order Plagiorchiida; family Fasciolidae; genus Fasciolopsis; species Fasciolopsis buskii. The sequence continues at coordinate 72,106 of LUCM01008193.1, read as the reverse complement.
GCCACTCGGCGCGAGCCGAATTTAATAGGGGAAAATGTACCTGGATAGGTGACTGAGGGCTTAAATTAAATTTGACGAAACTCAACGGATACTCCAGAGGGATATAGCGAAGTGGACTACTTATCCCGTTAAGTCCGTTTATTACTTGTCTTTACAATGACACCAAAATGCGGTTGGCATAACTGTGGACCGTATCAGCCAGTCGCTTGGACCACTGAACATTGCGGCCACGTTGCTTCATATGCTTGCTGCTGCTTATTTCGGAAGCAGCAGGTTTTTGTGCACTTATCATGGGCGACAGTGCGCTGCGCCAAAAACGCACAATATTGATCATACTGAGGTGCGGGCATTGCGTGATTCCAGTTCTTGTTTCAATTAAATTACAGGGCTACACTGTGAGATGCCGGATCGTCCAGATTCCTGCTCTGATTGCTCCTTGGATCTGACGATGTTCCGACAACAGGAGGGTGGAAAACCCTCTTCAGTTCTTACAGGGGAAGAAACAACTGATGAGATGATTTCCTCCCGACCATCTTCTGAACCGCAAATTTCAAACCCTGTCCCCTCCAAACACAGCTATCCATGCATTGTCTTGTCTCCCTTTGAATTCGCGCACTGACCCCAATTCGACCACTTCCTCCGGTAACTCGTTCCAGCTATTCACTACTTGATTGGCAAACAATTTGCTCTTCAACCCGGTGGTTACATGCTCTCGCACAATTGTTTTCCCGTTGCCTCTCAGCGAGTCGTTTCCTTTATCTGGGATAGGGCTCCACGGTGACCCCGTTTCCGGACCAGTCCCTTAATGATCATGAAGGCCTGTATTAAGTCACCTCTTTTCCTACGTCTTTCCAGAGAGTACAAGCCAAGCGCTCCCAGCCTCTGCTCATATTCCACGTGCCTCAAATGCCCAAACCACTAGTTTTTCTGTGTCCCCTCTGCTTTTTAATGCACACGGTCCGTGGACGTGTCGACCATCACGCGGCGCGCGGAGGCTTGTCCTCGTTTGTCTGGCGACGATGTTATGAAAATCGGTGGTTCTTGCAGGCCAATTGCAAGTTTCTAACTCAGTTTATTCTTTCTGCGAGCGGCTTATATTTCGGCTGGGCTTGGATTCCCATCAAGCCCCAGGCAGCTTTTTAAATTACGAGTCCAATTTTGTTGTCTAGGTCTTGGCCCGCACAACTGTTTTATCTTTCCATGATGGTGTTACTTGTACTTGTCCCGAAAGGGTGACTTGGGTCTTCGATATTAAGTGCGCCTTGTAGGTACCCTTGATTCGCCTGATAATAATTATTGCCTGAAAAAAAAAGTTAAACTAGACTAACCGGCTCTCTGCCTGGACGTTGGCTGGACTAAACACGTCCTGGTGGAGAGACTGTCTCACTCTTTCGCAAAGTCTTGCCCTCTGACTGTAATTGGTATTATGTGCTTTGGGGTTGCCTTTTACGGCCCCAGGTGTCCGCTTCTCTGGCTTAGGCAGTTGCGGGTCTAGCGCAGGGGCCTTTTGGACGGTGTGACCGTGTCTCTGTCTCTCAGCTATGTACCTTAGGTAATTCTCGGAAAGCGCATATAATTGTTCTTGGTAAACCTCATGAAGGAAGCCTGATTTACACTTGCTTTCCGGCTTCGCCCTGATTCCACGTCACACACCTGTTGTGTTGCCCTGATGTGTTGGATTCGGGGGGGGAGAGATTGCAACCAAGTCTGTTATCGCTAATAGGTTGCTCTTGATTGCCTCCACTGACAGCAGTATTCCACTGAAGTTGCTACCTATTCTCTCTAATTATCCAGCCGTGGAGTTTGGTAGATCCAAGTCCGCGGTCTTAAGTTTTTATCCATTCCTCAGGAGCTCCTGCCATATTTATCGGGGGATACCAGTCTCAGCAGTCTCAATTTCAAACGCTGGAGATCAGCGTTAATGATCGGGTGTTTGCTGTGCTTAAACAGTAAACCAAGGTTGAACTAATACTTGGCCGGATCTCCGTCTAGTCGTCTGAGTACCGTGTTAAACCATCCCACTCCAGTGCATGAACTGCGGGGGTTATTGCCCTTCCGCGGCTGTCTCGCAAACCCAGTCAGTCTCAAAAGCGTTATAATCTCTGAGTACGAGAAGATTGTCCACAGACCTAAAGTCCCACCGAGAAATAGTCAAAGTTGCGCGCGGTCCTCCTCACTGGCGTCGAACCCCGGGCTACGGTATCG
>LUCM01008193.1:58817-69414 GCA_008360955.1 Fasciolopsis buskii | reverse complement strand
CACATACCCTGAGACCATCAAGCCGTAAATTTCCACGATAAACACCGGAAGCTGTATTTTGCGATATGCAGTTCGTGGCCTTTCGGCGTCTCGTGCCTTTCAGCCACTAGGATCAGGGCCCCGCCTCTTATTCGCCCATTCGCTCTATCCATTCTAAACAATGGGCAACCCCGATCCCTTAAATTATTATCACCCCCTCGGCCGCAACCAAGTCTCCTTGACAGACACCACATCTACATCTAGAGCCCCGAACTTTAACTCCGGCCACTTAGTGCCCATACTTGCAGCACTTGTGTAGGCAACCGTTATAACTTCTCCCCATACTCCTTTTGACCAGTGAACGGACGGAGGTGTCGCATGCTTGGGGCGTACTCCCGAGGCCATTGCCCGTTTTTTTGCATATATTATTCGAGATCCCACTCTCGTCTCCGAGCTCTCAGCCTCCTTATTTTGGCACTTTCGGTGTATGGCTGTCACGGGGGTCGGGTCCAGAATTAGTGGCTCGTGGTGCGCTTGCCCACTGCGTTCGTCTACAGCCCTGCTGCACGGAGTGGCATTTAGTTGCTCTCCTTTGCCCAACTTTTAGATTCTCAGCTTGAAGACTTGCAAGCACGCATTATTGAATCCTGGCGAGCCCCCTTTGTATCTATAGCCCTGATCATACTTACGGCATTGTCACCCGGCACTATGGTAATCACATCCCTGGTGATCGTGTTGATTCTCTCAGGTGATGCCAAGAACCTGTCCCTATGCCGTGGATTGGCGAATTTCACCAAAATTGACCATGGCCCTCGGCATCCAGAACCATTTATTCCCTGCCGTCTTCCCGGGCGAATTACCCTTTTGATAGCAACATGTTTCAATATTTCCAAGTTCGGAGCAAGTTTGCTACATGGTACCTTACCGCCCTGTCCATCTGCATTCCATCCTTCTTGAAGGGCTCCAGGATCCCTTAGACAACATCTTTGCAATTTCTACCCAACGCGATGTTGCCCCACTTTTGCCTCTTCTTCTCCCGGCTTGCTCCTATATCTTGCTCCTGTTCCCTGCCTGGGATGGCACTTTCGCTTTATCGCCACCTACGCGTAAATCCTCTGATGGCTTTATGACTCCGGCTCTATCTGGTCAACAGAGCCTTCGCTAGCACCCTCTTCCATTACTGCCGTGGCCGTTGCCAAATTCTCTTCCTTCTGACTGTCCCTACCCGCTGCGGCCCCTAGTAAACCCCTTCTAACAATGTCACCCCGCCCAACGCTGTCTTTATTATCTGCTTTCGGCGAGGCTTGCCGTTGGAATAACTGAGTTTTCCCCACGGTCGCACTTCGCATGAGCTTTTTGCAGTTTAGGCAAACCCAGCCATATTTTATGAGTTAACCTAGACTGATCAACTTCATACGCGACCGACTCACAGGCCTATCGGCCTACCGCCAGGGTTTCACTTTCCTGTAACGAATTTCGACGTGTTTAATCAACAAGAAGTAAGGTCATCAAACATTTTAGCAACCCTTCGGGTTTACTCCAAATTGTCGAAGTATCCTTCATTTTACCCGGTCTTTCCTAAGCCCTTACGATACCCACCACCATCGCCACTACTAAGAAAACGCATGCTTCTGGTTAGCTGCCGCAAAAGGGGAACTATAACCTATTCTAGCCTGTGAAGCAGACGTAGGGGTAGATAATCCTCCGAAAATATCTTTTTGCTTTCAGATGCCAGTGGAAGGAAGGAAGTGAGTGAGCCGTCATATTGTTTCGGTGGAGGCATTCTTTATCGATCCTAATGACTCTCGATTAAAAACATGGCCGCTGAACACAGTTTGACTCCAGGGGCACGAAAGATGGAAAGCAAAAATCCTTTTTTAGTGATCTAATGTTAATAACAGGGTGTCTGTCAGATGTAATCCGCCAACGTTTCCCTACCTTGGGTAGTCTTCTCCAAGGCGAGTTTTACGACCAAGTAAAAACTCCACATTATTGGCTAGTTGACCGCTGGGTTTTGCCCAAAGGAGCTGCAGTTGCTGCACCACTGGAAGGTTGCAGCTATGGAAAAAAAACCAGTTACTATATAGCAAGAGACCATGGGTACAGAGACAGTTCTGCTGATCAGATTTGTGCTTCTCTGCTCTGTCTGACATCCAGAAGACTCATGCATGACGCATGTTATTTGATGGCTGCAATTTTCAAACCCGCGTTTGGCCTTGTCACTGGCACACCACATGATCCCCAGATCAAAGCTTCAGAGGGCCGCATCTTCTGTGTGCATTGCAGTGTTGACGGAGAGGGTAAAATGAATTTCACTGATAGACAACAAAAACAAGAGAGACCTAACACCGGGCATCCACTGACAACTAACAATTGCTGCACAAGGGTTTCACTTGCCCTCACATTAAATTTACGACCGGTGGAAAAGCTGCGCATTTCTTTCAACGCAAAATCACAAAAATGGTAGCTTTAAATATTTTAGAACAGTAAATTGCGCAGGAATCTGTCAAGGGCAATTTAAAAGTCTCCCAAAGAAGGCGTAGGATTTATGGTCGCCTTTATATTCGCTCGTCAGACCGTTCATAAAATTCAGCAAGTCGGAGGTTAGTCTTTTGCTGCGAAGAGGCCTATGGTGACAAAAGTAGATGTACTATTTGAAAGCAAAAGACAGAGCCAGTTTTCCTTCCGAACATATCCAAATGCTCTAGGTGCAACCCGGATCAGGCTGATTAGTCTTTAGCCTTTGTAGGCCGCCGGCTGCCTTTGTTGAAGATAAGTTTGACAATCACGTTCTTCCATTGCATGCGTAAATCCGCCAGTAGAGATGATGCCAGAAGTGGCAAGAAAAGGAGGCCTTCATTGTGCTCATAGTCTCTTTTAGGATGTGGGTTTGAGTCCAAGGTAAGCTAAGGGGGCACTATTGGCTGAAACTGCAAGAACCTTAGGAATCCGCATTTATTCGAATGATGCCGACACCGACGGTGGCTTTGGCCAGTGAGTCGCGGGCTTTTGGGTGTGTGCTTATCGTAAAAGTATTGGAAAGATTGTGGAAATAAGAACCAAATATTCTTGTACCTTTAAACTGAGATATTATAGAGGATTGCGGGGGTCCTTACTGAGGAGAGCTGCGAATGTTCAGCGTTTGAAAAACCACTTATTATTAAAAGGAATGTCTTACCAGACCGAGTTCGAGTGAATGTACCATAACGCATAGACTTGGCATCCCTATTTACATTTTTTAATTATTTTAAACAACCCTATATTTCCAGCATGGCGCCGATATGCCCAAAAATCCTTCAGCTTTGGTCAATTCCACTTAGAAATATTCAACGAAGGTAGCGTCCGATGAGACATTTTCTGCGCAAGTGTTGTGCGGTTTCAATAAAAAATTCCCACTTGCTTCCGGCTAGTAAAACTTAAAATTTGCTCATATTCAGCTGAGGTTCTGAGTGAAATCAAATCCTAAGTGCCAATCCAAGTCGGAAAAATGGTTTCGCTGACAGACAAGACAACTTCCGGCACTCCGTGCCGGCTTAGAAACATCTCGGGATGAAATCTTTGCCTTAAAACTTCTGTAAAAAGTGAATGAAAACAGAGATTTTAAATAGTGAACAGATCTGTGGCGGAAAGTGGATTTGTTCCTCCGGACAGCGTGTTTAACCGAACGTTAACCGCAAATCGCGGTCGCCACTTTTGCGTCACCGGTGCACGCTTTGTTTGGACTCTCCTATCAAAATATGCCCAACCTGATACCGCTTCCAACTGTCTTTTCCTTGTATCGGTCAAGCATCAGGTTTGTCGTTATTGCAATCGGACCTTGCCGAGTTAGAGTAACGCACAATTGGTCACAATGGTTAAGGACAAGCGAACGTAATACGAGATTTGCGTTAGGACAATCGGTTCAACTGATCATTAAAAGAATATCTTGACAATGACCGAGATTGATAGAAAGGAAATGCGAGACTTTCAGCGATTTCTTTTAGTTTCTTTCAACGTAGACTGAATGTTAGGGACGTCGACATGTCCTGGCAAGCAATGTTCTACAGTCCGGCTGGCGGAGCTGACAGAATTATTTGAAACGATTTCAGAGGAAGATCCTGGACCTGCCTCGGATAATGCACCTATGAATAGACTTGTATATGAAGACATTCGACAGAGTAGTTAAATGGTAAGTCGAAAGGGGTAGGGTTACCGACATTGCTCTTGCAGCGCTCTGCAGCTGGAGGCCAAGGAAACCGATTTTAAATTCGAAGGAAGAAAACTAACGGAGGGTTAAAATCTTTGTAGAATCTGTCCGTGAAATGCAATGCTGCGCGCGTACCAGGCCGAAATGGAAAACAGAAGGAGGTTCGAGAGATAATTAGTTGGGTACTTTGGATCTAGGCGGTACAAATCCCATAGAAATAGAAGAAGTTTCAGCCACGGCAACCAATGCGGATGATGCGACCACTAATATATCTCGCCATCAAAGTGCGGTAAGGTATTCTGTTTTCTTTTTTTAGCCGCACCCTTTAAACTGGAGCTGGATGAAGTGAGTACTCAGAAGGAGTTCACACCATCGAAATGATTGCAGACGCTCGAACGACACAGGGCGAGACAGGTCCAGAGAAAACTTAACTGAACTACTGTTGGCTGGGCCCCCTGGTTTTGGCCGGCTGAGATATGCTGCACGGAGTGCCGCGTTGTCTACTCACCCCGAACCTATTTTCTGCTGTTCGCTATTAAGACTGCAGATAGCAACGGACTGAGATGACTCATATAGAGATGTAAAAGCTTGACAGAACGTGGATGGATTTGTTTGGAATCTAGCTAACTCAGATTGGCACTTTTGGCAGGTTGCAGGTTTTTACGCTGCCGGCTTAGTAAAGACGTTCTGCGCAAGAAGATTGCAGTTGACAGGAAAGACACATCTGTCTGATTATTGCAATCCGCGGTTTTTTTCGTGGGGCATTATGTGGAGTACTGGTGGAAATCAGTGTGTAAAGAAAGGTTACGTACGGATGTCAGAATTGCCAGGCGGCTAAGCTTCGATCCCAGGGGTCATATCAAAACCCGATTTTTCCCGATGAAATAAAATTATTGCCAAATTCAGATTAACAGCATAGGAGCTTGTAAGTGGACCGGCTGCAAGCTCGAGGACAAGTACAGGGTAAAATAGGCGCCAAAGTCAGCTGGCCGATTAAAAGTGGTCCGATTTTGTTGCCCGCGTACCGGGTATCGGAGCGGCATTTGAAATGAAGACCAAAGAATAAACAGTGAGCCGGACGGACGGAGAGCATTTAGCTAAAGAATTCCTTTATGCGTGAGCCCATATAAACCCTTTGCTCATGAAAAATAAAAAACCGCTTTTCTAATCCGTCGAAGACTTTTTGATCTTCCTTGCTATATTAGATCGGCTCTGAGTGAAATGGAGTCAAGACTACCGAGCGTTTGTAACTGCGATGACCATATAATTAAGACGTAGGGACTGTCCTGTGCTTATGATTTCGTAATGCATGGAGTGGTCTGTCCATGGGACGAGTGACACAGATATGCAGGAAGATAAATGGTATAAAGATATGTGGTCAAGTGGCACTGAAATGAGGCGAAAATATACGAAGTTCTGAAGCTCCTCACCCTAAATCCGATCCAGCTACCTCTGTATTAACGGGGCGTACTGTCATGTAACTAACCCAAACTAACCCGTCGAAGGGGCCACGGATTATCTGCGTACACAGTAATTTCTACCATCTTATTTGCAGCTATAAGCAAGATATCAGATTCCAAAGGCTCCTCGCGGCAGACCTGGTGTGTTGATTCGTCATCTGTGCCCACTGAGTGTGCATCTGCGATGTGAGACAATGAACAATACTATCCAGTCTATCATTTACACCGTGGGTGTACTGCATCCAAGATGCGCCAGAACCACTGCACAGCTTTATAGGTCTGTGACCGTGTCAAGCATCGCGCATGTAGCGGAACATGCATTTGATCGTCCGAATCGCATGTCTAACCGAAAGCCGAAGATCCAGCAAGGTCGCATTTTGCAAGCTGCCCACGCACGCCAAGCTCTCACGATCTTGTCAAATGTAATCAACCTTTTATCCCATCGGGCTGCCTTTTATGTTTTACCATTAGAGTGTCTGGGTTGTCAGTACTGCAATTGTAAAGCGCCGATAAAGAGTGACGCACAAGTGATCTTAAAGGCAATCGGCCTTACATTTATGCGTGGGTGTGTTACCCCTCGGGACTACTTCCATCAATTTTCTTGTAAATGTATTCGTCAGGCTCTCCGAACAAGTCACCGAAAGTGTTTCTCCATCATTTCTTCATGTTTTCCGGGTCAAAAATGGAATATCTACCGATGACTATCATAACTTTTCCTTTTCAGCAATATGCAAGAAAGAGCAGTTTTCCATGGGCTCAAGATCTTTGTTTTGATGAATTTTTCAAACTGTTTCACGAACTCGCTATATTGTTTGCGGTATCAGCGAAATGTCCATAATTTCATCCTGGGCGAACAGAAAGATGATTATGCCAAACTCCAGTCATTCGACCAGCAGGTTACTTTCCTCAGTTGCGCGACTTTGCAATCGAATTCGGCTTTTTGCATACGTTGATCCGATTTCTGCAGTATGAATTTATCATCCCTTTTGGTTTGTTACTTGACGGCCGTTAAATGCCGCGCAGCATGTGCTATCCTTCATTTCTTTACGTCATTATTCTTACCCAAAACGACTTTATTATTACACGAACATCTACCTGCAGTATGAGGAGTGTTAACAGATTCCGTTGAATCAAAATTACTCGAACTTTCACCAGTGACTTACCTACTTAGATTCTGGCTACGTTGCCACTTTTTGATCCAGTCCTGAGCATTTGTTTAATCCCAGTTTCTAGATTAGTGAATACGGACGTTGTGACAAACGTTTAAACAATGAGAAGTCCAAAAGGACCCCTCAGTACAAAAGTAAGAATGATCTGTAAAATGTACACATGAACTTGTGAGATACGCCGTCACGAAAACTCACAAGGTACGCGAAAGTTCCAAAATATTCATGTAATTTATGCGAGTTCAAATAAAGGAATTTTAAAGTTACACGATCACTGTAAACAAACAGTTTTACGTATAAAATACATAAGAAGGATAGAAACAAATATCTTTTGCCAACGCCTTGGAAATGAAGGGACTTGAGGAGCTGCATTTTTTCATCAATTCGCTAGGAAGAAAAGTTGCTTCAGTAAAACCAGAAAGCTGTACCATATTTCAGGTGAATGTACGGCTGATTCCTGGAAAGTCTAATGAAATAAACAAATTCGAAATGTTCTCGAAACTGAGCGAGCTGTGGCAACCTCCAGAGAGATTCATGTTGATTTATGTTTTATTGAATAAAAATATATCCAATAAGAATAAATTGAATACCTTGGCATCATTGCAGGTTGTCTGTAGTCTTCTGGGTGGCCTCATTAAAGCATCCTTGTTGGAAGTGTTATTGCAAAACGTGACTTTGTATGTCACGTCAATGAACTTCCTCATAGCGTTATTTTTACCCGGTCATAAAAATATTCCCGCCTAATAATCGCCAGGAAAGTGTTGATTATTTCCTGAGTAAACCTTGGAGATTTCCTCAGTATTGGACTTTGATTGAGCTGAACTCCAATTTACTTGCAAGGTTCGGCTCTACTCTACCAGTTTTTAAGTATTCCACTGGATTTTCAAAACCTACCTTCTATTCATGAATATTTTTTCCAGAAAGGTACTGAAGCACACCGAAAATCCTTGGTCTTTCTTCAGAGCAGCCCTCCGTAAACACCGGGGGACTTTCGATTAGAGCCGTTGTTATTGGGTTTCATTAAATTTGACGTGCACTTGATTCATCCTTTAAATGTTACAAAAAGAACTGTACGTGAGTTGTTGCAGGCCCTGCGAGAATGACATTCTAGTAGGTTGTGTGACCAACCTGGAAGGTACATAAAGGCGAAAGCTGACGTCAGACAAAGCGCAGTGAGCGTAGCAGCCGATATCAGCGTCTACTCAATGGAACCAGTACGGTGGTATAGAAATTGCGAGCTACATAGCTTCCCTAAGAGATAGACTACTGTATACAACGATCAGTGCTCTCCCAACATGTATAGATAACTAGATTTATCGGGACCTCAATTTTCCTCACCACAAAACACAAAACAAGCGGTTACCAAATCCAATAAGGGGCTCCACTGAGCAAACCAAACTGATTCCAAAGCCCTCATAATTTTCCTTCTTTCGCTAACATCCAGAAGGGACATTTTCGTACCTCTTTATAGGATCTCAATCCCAGTAACATCAAAAAGTCTCTCATATCATTTTTTCAAGTTCCTATCTTGCCTGAGAAAACCCCAGGTCCTCAAGACGTGGTGTACAGAAAGGACCTAGAAAAATGCCATTCGACAGTTCACGAAGACCTATGAGAAGTCTGTTTGAATGTACTGAGAACAGAATGTGGAATGCCCTAGAAAATTTCGTGACCCCCGTTATGCCCGTTTCAAAGACTAGTTGTAAATTCTTGGTATTGCTGTCATGTGACATTTCTCTTCGCTTGTTTGCTGCATTTACGCGTGACGGGCTAGAGCTGCTACTAATCAGTGTTGCATCGATTTCAGACCCAACGTTATCTGGTTGCACCTGACCGTTACTGTGAGCCGCGCGTCTGTTCATCACGTTAAAACATCACTGAACACTAAAGAAATGTTTCTGCGGGGCATTTTCCGGTAATTTTGTACTTGCCAAATTATTGAGATGTGGTATAAAATACTGATTGTGGATTGAAATATTGCCTCTTGAGTTAACCATTCGGAAACATCTCGCAGTACATCTGTGCTCCTTGCAGGCAACCTAAAAACAGTTAACTAAGAAATACGTACTTAGTTGGGTATTTAGCATCACGATCTGTTTTCATGGATGAAACCTCGGGCTTTGCATCTGGGTTTGTCGGTGGGCGTTGAAAAATTCTCTAAATGGTTCCTCTGGGAATCTTTTAAGGGACTTCTGTGCTTCCTTTTACGGAGCTGTGTTCTTCCGTGGATCTTCTAAGCAAAACGAAAAGCATTCCGTTTCTGCATGTAATGTCGCCGAGGCAGCTTGCGTGTTCCCGGGGTATTGTCTGATGGTTATCTAATATTTTGTTGACAGACACCTGAGGATGCTTCCTACTCTTTTTTGAACCGTAAATAAATATACTGAGTTAGTGATTCAAATATTTGGAGATCCGTTGACGATCAAAATCAACCACATCCAAAGCCGGTCGTTTTAAAGAAGGACTGATCAGAAAAATGGTGACAAGTTTTTCAATCATTCAAATCACTATCAGTTACATACTTCATCACTGAAGTAAAACTACGATACGCTACTTAAATGTACTACTTCTTACCACAAGTCATCCAATTTGGTACACCAGTCTGAACACCATTAATAGTTAAGTTTTGGTAATCGTTTTGAAATATGAACATGTATCCACGAAAAATTTTGTCTAGTTTTCATTTAGTATTGCATCTCTTACGCAAGAAATAAATATCCATCTAGATCTTGCTAGGTGTACGAAAAGAACAAGTTAGCAGTTGACCAGCTGGTGGTCACAAGAGACTAAATGTCGGTCGAAATACAAACAAATGAATCATGCTCATCTAATAGTCTGCTATGCAACGAAAACCTTACTGAGTTTCATGACCATCGTATGTTTACAAGGCTATTTGGATTGCAACACTCCCAGTAACCTCTAGATTATCATTGAAAATGGTCTTACCTATCGCTATTTCACCCTACACACCGAAGTCCACGGGCACGGGGAGAAACCCCTCCCGTCGACTACTAACGCAACCCAAACAGTACAAGAGTCTCCCGAATATACCGTTTACATTCGACTGAGTGTTCCCTTTACCATCCTCCTGATTGACTCCTAATGGAACAAAAATGGGACACCCATGATACAGTGAACCGCGAAATTGTTTAGGCCAGTAAATATGGGCGCATTGTATACCTAGCTTTCAACTAGTTCGTTTCCACCATTCTTAAGTTTCACAATTTGTGCTCAGTTGAATCTCTGGAGTCGTAGTTTCGAGGATAAAGTTATATTGTTCCAGACATCCTCTCCCTGTCACAACGACAGACTTAATAACTTTCTTGCTTATTAGCTGAGGGAAATTGATTTTCATTTTCACAAGCATGTCATATGAAACGTACACGCACATCGTGAACAGTATTGCACAGCAAGTTTCGCCGGGATCACGAACAGACCGAATTCCCCCCTTCCACCTCAGTCCACGTGAAATGAATAAAACAAAAGAACAAATGAGTCAGTCTCCATTTAATTCGTCATTAAAAAACTGTTTTTCCGTTGGTTTTGATTACCCTAATCGTTGACATTTGAAGTAATATAAATTGAGGAAAATTTACCACTAAGTGGGATGTTATGAGCACACTGAGCATTATAATTGTAAAGGTAATCGAATCTGGCGGCATTTCACCGATTTGAACAATTTGGCCAAACTGTCCAGTTAGGTCATTACAAAGAAGTTGATAATAGTGAGCATGGAAATAGAAGAAGCTGGATGGAACTTTTCTCTATTAAGCACTGTTCTGCTAACAAAACTGACGTGTAAGGTA
>LUCM01008193.1:21744-58369 GCA_008360955.1 Fasciolopsis buskii | reverse complement strand
GGATCTCGTATTTTGTTTGCTTGCCCTTAACCACTGCGACCACTTGTGCGTCCCTCTTACTCGGCTCGTTACGATTGCAATACGGACAACCCTGACACTTGACCGGTACAAGGAGAAGACAGTTGGAAGCGGTAGCAGGTTGAGTATATTTTGACAGAGGCGTGCGAGCGGAGCGTAAGTGAGCAACGCACAATTGACGACCGCGCTTGGTGATCAACGTTCGGTTAAACAAGTTATCCGGAGGAACAAATCCATATTCCGTTACATTACACAAGAACTCCAACAATATCAGATGAAATCATATTATAAGCAAAAAGTTACCATATTCTTGTGAGCAGTTTTGTCCTCGAGCTTTAGAAGCAATGTATGTTTTATCTTTTTAATTTCTTTATTAATAAAATAACACTGTGCATCATTTTTCAAGAAGTGGGCCGTGGTAAACAAGGGGCTGCCAAGTGGGAAGTCGACCGGCTTTGGGAGGATTCGAACCTTCGCCCTTCACGTTTGAACTCCACAATGTTATCCGCTTGGTCACCGCCGGCAGTTGTTTCTGCGGTTAAGGCAATCGGTGGAACTTGAGTATTCTCCGAGTATTCCATTTATTTCTGTAACATACCTAGCTGTTCGGCATAGTTATTCCGATGTTTAATTGCCTCTGTTATAAGACTTTGGCGGATGCTGAAGGCAAATTATAAGATTGAGAACAGAAACTTACTCATCTGATTTTTCAAACATTTTTCATTTCTGAGATATCATTCGTCAACTGCTTGCAGCAGTTTTCCTTAGGCATCCACTTGCAGAATGCTTATTACTGCGAAAGTATGGACAGACCTAATGCTACACAATCGAACGGGCGCGGGAGCGATTCTTGATGATAAGGACTACCATTCGCTAAGCAGATCTTAATTTAACGGCTACTTAATCCGATGAATCTACTTATTCCTATTCGGTCTGTTTAGACCGAACCTTCCCGGACATCTTGATGTGTAGCTGTTAACATCAGCTGTTAATTTTTACACAGCTCCCCTCTGGGAATTGCCGCTTGCGACACTTATTCTCATGTCACAAGAATACGTAGGACGGTTCGACAAATGGGAAGAAAACGGAGGGTTCTATGATCCATCCCAAAAGATTGTCTGTATTTACTGGGTGACAGGTTATTGGAAGAATCGACAAACTCATTTGACGATGTTATACTAGCACGTTAACCACTTTCTGGCGTTACTTGTTGGGGCTCGTTCTCGTCAACAGTGAACTGAGGCATGTGTTCAAAAGGCGGCGGCGGAACAGAGTGGTCGAGATCGATCTGTTGGCCCAATTCCCTAATCGCCGGCTCATCATCGCTGGATTCTGTCAAGTAAGCTTTTTTTCTCAGAAAATATCAGATAAGTCAGTAATGTACTTTCATTGGTTTTCAAGCTTTTCCATTTACCGTATGGCATCCGTTGATGGGATTTCATTGAGTTTTATAGGAAAATGTTGAAATTTGCATTCACAGTCTTGGTTTTTTAAATAAATCTTAATCTAAAAGTGACCCATCGACCAAATTGTGTAGCCTCATGTGGAGGGTTGACTAATTGGATGGCGGATCATAGCTCTCGCTAACTATTTGGTTGGCTTACTGGACGTCGGTTTTATCGGGCATTATCTGCTGTCACCAACTATCCAACTCTGAAGAATGAGAGCAAGTGTTATCAACGATGAACTCTACAACATCAAACATCTAAAACCAACAAAAAAAGGTTTAGTTGCCATGACTTTAAAAATTGTAGTAAAAATCAAAAGTAAATTGCTCAGAGTCACGTCCGCCAGCTACGCAGCATTGGGTACAACTTAGCTTCGACCATAAGGCAGCAGAATGCATTTCCACATTTTTTCTGCCTCTAAAGCCGTCATTGTAGCCCGCTCCAAATCACTGCAGCTGACAATCCCGAGGTGAGAAGAATTTTATAATGTCGAACTTCTTTGTGAAACATCTAATGAGCAGCTTGTCCCCTTGGAAGTCACCGACAATGAAAGGATGGCATTGTTAGGACACTGACTGGTGTAGACAATGCCACGGTAGATTAACCTGGGAACATGGGAGCTAATTCGTCCTATTCCGTTTGATTTCGCATCATCCAAAATTAGTAGTGTTGGAAAATTCCGAATCAAGCACCCCCCTCCTTCATTCGTCCAAATATCCGCTGAACAATCGTGTTTTTTAACGTGATAGTACGCCATATCACACTGAAAAAGGACACAAAAGGAAACGCCGAGAAAGTATCTAGTGCACCAAAGTGGTTTTCGAACCTCGGTAGATGAATCCTGCTGTGAACAGTAAACAACCTCATCCTTACCGTAAATTGACTTGTAATTTTGTACTACCAAACATGTGTGTTTGACGATGTATGGATTGTAGTGGCAGCTAAACTTCTCGGAACACATTATACAAGTTGATAAGTGCAAAAAATTAGTCAGCATTTCGTCTGGCAACATTCAATACATTGCAGCGGGACCTTAGTAAAAAAGAACTTGGCAAAATTCATTTTCTTTTCATGGGTCCACTTGCGACAATGCCCTACATTGTAGTTGGAAGTCAAGGGAAATATATTTCTGGTAACATTTCAGCCGTTCATCGACCATACGGACAGGATAAGCTCCAACTGGGACTTTCTTCGTCAAGCTGCCTCTCCGCCAAGTGGAAGGCATCCATTCCATGGTTTCCAAACAAATGCAACGCATGTTATCAATGGGAAACAATGTTATCATATACACAAGCAACAACTCAGAAGGTGATATGCCCATGTAATGCTCTTCCAATCTTCATGACTGAAAATCCTCGTCGGTCCCTGGTTTACTGTTATTAAGAAGGAATACCAATCAGGGATTCAAGTTGACGTCGTTTTTTTGTACACACTCCGAAACTGAAGTATCTAGTGTGCTGCTTGACAAACTTCGGAAAATCCCGGGGAGCGGCATCCGCTAGGAGGCTGTGCAAAATAACTTGTAAAGTTCTGCCAATGGCCCGCAAACGTATGCCGTTTCTTAAGAGAAACTTAAGCTCAGTTATTGTATGTCCTATTAATTTATGTCCATCAATGGGCTTCAAGTTGTCACCAAGAAGCCCCATCAAAAACGCTGACGACCTTGATCTTACAGTGAAACCCGAGTCCTTAAACGGGGAGAGACCATCGACATGAAGTTGCAAGTCGATGATATCACGAGCGGACTCCACCCTGTTCTCCAAAACTCCCTGTAAGCATTCTTCTAAACCAAAGTGAATGTACATTTCATCAAGACGATTAATGAAATGGTTCAAGCACTGCGTTCCCAACAATATTTTCGAATCAATAGGAATATCCCACTTCTGCTTCTGCAAGGCACGTAACAATATATCAACCATACTCATGGACATGTTTCGCTGAATGGCTACCTCCCGTGTCGCAAATCTTGCTGACAGCATTCACTCTACCAAAGAATCCACTTTCTTTTACTCAATCGTCGAAAGTAAAATATTGCTCTGGAACACGACTAAATTTCATCCAATGAACTGTAGTCTTTTTTTATTTTATTAAAATCACCGCCGCATTCCACAGACAAAGAATCACTTATCCAGACAACTAATGAACAAGAAACTTCACCAGTCTTCAGGAACATGACAGGACAACCACTACAATCGATTAACCACTAACGCTTTTGTTAAAATTGTTTGTAACACTGCCTGTTTCCCCGATGCTATGTCTACGACTGTCTATCACATAATTGTTTACACACACCTCCATTTCGTGGTATGCAAATATCTATGCAGATCAGATTTAGTAAATCCCATGAGTCCAAAAGGCTGGGGAAACGAGAGCAAATTCATTTAGATTTTTAACAATCCTGATTACGTTGCACATCCAATGGTAAATAAAACGACGCGGCACCATAACACAACTTCCGAACTAACAGATCCAGCGCCAAAGGAATTGTGATTAATGTAAACAAAACTGAGAAAAGCAAGTTCACAGTGCGAGTTAAATATTGGTTATCAAGGGTTACCACTGAAACTTTCGGGTATTAATGTCAGCCGGAACGTAAAAATGAAGTCCTTATTTGCATTATGCTGCCACTGTACGGTCGCTTGCGTACTTGAGGAAAATCCCCTCTTTTGGCTAATTGTGAGTCTCATATGGCCGAAGAATACTTTTTTGGGTATGTTATACGTTTGCGTGGAATCCTTGGCTTGAAATGTCAGTGGAAAATATCAAAAGGGAAATCATTTGAGTGTCCCTTTTTGGGACGGAAAGGGGATACTCAAGTGTCCCTCTGTGCTGCCTGGAAATGTGCAAGAAACATGGACCCTTTGTTTTGACCGGTATGCATACTAAACAATACAAAAATATTACAGTAAACCGAAAACATTCTTATCCGCCAATCAAAGGCAATCATTTGTCAACAGTGAAAAGTGTTTATCAACTTGTCATTTCCTCGGTGGGGATAATTAATCCTAAATCTTCCTTCCATTTTTCCGTTTTAGTTTGTTGTGTTTGAACATGGACTTGTTAAATGGGCATTTATTCCTATTAAGATCCAGAAGTGTGCATCGCGTAAAGATCCGGTAGAACTGTTTCGGACGCGAATAATGCAATGTTCCTTTCCCGGGCATCTTTATACTGAAAAGGTGTGCTTCCATCCAGTTTGTGTTGATCGGAGACAGGAGTTGAAAAATAATAAAATTATTGTTTGTACTTATGAGAGTACTGGTGACTTCCTGCGTCGAGCAGCCCTGTGGTCTCCGAAATAAAGATAGCTCGGATGTTTTGGTGCTATTTACACACCGACTTGGCTAATTAAAAGGTGCAAATTCTGAAGTGGGAGAACATGCGACTGCAAACCAATGCAAATAATTCTACGCATTAGTCGGTCTCGTAACTGCAAGTCTGTTTGATCACCAAAATTACATCTAGAAACTGGTACTGGCGATAGCCAGACGGATAAAGTCCTGGCGTTTGGACATGAAGGTCGCGGGTTCAAATCCTCCCACTGCCGGTCAACTTCCCCAATTGGCAGCTCTCTGTTGGCCGCGGCCCCCTTCTTGAAAATTGATGTACATTGTTGTTTCATTAATAAAGCAAGTAAAAGATAAAAAGATTTTAAAAAAAATAGTAAAAAGAACTCTCAAATGAATTAGTTCCAGATAGGGATTGGAATTTTACTGTTTCGACTGCCTCACAATTCACAGGTAAAAACGGTTTATTTTATCAACTACCTTATTGGATCAAAAAGCGTAAAACTAGGATTTTGCGAAAACACCAAGACTATGATTAATGAATATGTATGTATGAACAGTTTTTATTGCAGAATCCAATACTTCACTTGTCAAACATGAACTTTCAAACCGTCCAATGCAATGTGGCATATTTTGAACATCACGATCAATATTCAACGATTCCACACTGCAAAAGTCTTTTAGGAGTGGGGGAAAGTCGAGATGACCACGGTGCCAGCCACAGTAGTTCGGAACATCAATGGGAAATATGGAAATACTTAATTCACGAGTTTGTAATCTCACCGTGAATTATAAATCACACTATCCGAACAGAACATGCAAGTGGGGACAGAAAAACGTTATTTATTTTTTCAAGCAGGTTTTTATACAATGAAACAATCGTGTTCAAAGCACGTTGACAATCATGACTGAATTAGTTAAAACTATACAGGCTATTGAAAGTGTAGCTTCCAGGTATGTTTAAACAGACAATTAAAACTCTGTCAAATGTTCCGGAAAAGTTCGCTGCGTACTCGGTTTGGAAATTAGTTGTCGGAAAGGTGACATGACTATTGAATTGCCTCTGTTATGCTTATTCACAGACAGCATTGTGGCAAACCTAATAAGATACCTAAATGGAGCCATCGATGAAACAATGCGTACTCTAAGTGCTTTGTTGTTAGTGTAATTTGTGTGACTCATGCTACCAACAATGTGATGTAAAAATTGAACGTATCAAACACACCCGACGAGATCCTCCAAGTTACAGACAGCGTGGGATAAAACAGTAGGATAATCCATTTAGATATTTGCTTAGATCGTGGAGCTGACGAATCTACTCAATTGTCCGTGGACATAATGAACTGCTTGGAGTTTCGTATCATTTGGAGCAGGGCGGAAATTGATCCGGTGCTTGTTCAACTGGGAATGGGGAAATGTACAATGAATTCTAATTTGTTACGTGTTTGGACAAAGTGGTTATCAAGACTTATTCATTAAGAACGATAATGGAATAGTTTTGACTAGTTGAAGTTTAATGCATGCATAAGTGCAAACGAGTGAAGCGAATTCGTTCGTCCGACTGTACGGTTTTTTTGTGTTCGGCAGACTATTAAAAACAAACACGGATTTTCTGACTAACAAATATCATGTGGATCGGTAATGCTTTTGTTTATATGAATTTTACTGCCGGGGAATTTTATTGTACCAACTTGTGTGCCAGCTAATGTTCACAGTTAAGAAAAAATGGCCGGCCACATTCATCATCTGGTCGAACTTGGAAAGTAAAACTCGTTACATTACTAACCTGACTAGTTATAATATGTTGCTCGTATAGTCAGCAAGAAGTGGTCTCAGTTGGTCAAGATATTGAATAAAAGAAATTATTTAGTTAGGTGATGACTCCCGCGAGTTGGGTTACGACAGAGAAAGCTGAATGTGTGAAAATATCGGAGTGACACTTTAACAAATCACCGACGTGTGTAAATTTTACACACGCAGAAAATTGTTGGTCACAATTTCATGGACAAATCTCTCGGTGGTATGAGAAATACACAATTAATAGCCGATATCCCACGTTGAATTATTTTTGGGGTTTCAGCAAAAATATGAAAAAAATAGAATAGCAGAGGAACGGCAAAAGGAAAGTGCAGCAGCATTAGTGAGAAGCGAAATTTGATGCTCTGTTGTACTATGAAGCACCAAAATCTTGTTTCTGTTGATAGTCTTCTAGGATGTTCTAAACGAGTGAATACGTGAGACGGGCGCGTCTGTGGTTGTCTATAAAGATACCGAAGTAATTTGCTGTTTATCGTGATAATTTTCTCTGTATTGATCGAAGGTGAGGTAGATGGGTGGCCGGACTGAGAACATCGGATTACCTGGGATTCAAGTAGGATAAAACAGAAAAATCGAGGATCAAATGCGAGTGGCCTGAAAAGTAATGAAAATATCCATTTCCAGTCATTGCCTGACATTGCAATACCTACAGCTGAATTAAATAAATCACAAAATTGTTTAGTTAATAAGTGGGTAATATAAGTGAAAGAAGATGGCATTCGTAAGCACTCTTTTCACGCAGTCATGCCAATAAATGGCTGGGAGAAAACCGTTTGTGGAGTGAAATGGTATGCGGAGCTGAACCCAAATTAGATGAACACAGTAAGACATTACATGATATAAATTTCATCGCAGTGCCTGAAATTAGCTTTATTATAAACAGGGGAGGTGATAGCAACCAAAATGGATCTGTTCTTTTAGCAATCCAATTCACAAGGAACATCGATGGATGTCAGCCACTGAGCACAACCTGATTTACATCGGCACTTTTTAATTCCTCATTGAGATTTGATTTCAGATGATGCATTGATTAGTCGAACTCAAATTCTGTTCTCATGACCGTGACCATTTTAGTTTCACCAAAATAAGTGAAAAGACCAAAATGATTGATTCGTGTGTTAACTCCCAGTACGTCCAATCGCCTACTGACTTAGGAAAAATAAGGAAAATTAACCATGGTGACATAATTTTGCGAGGAAAATTGATGATTCGTGAATCAATACCACCTATTTTTATCTTTGGTGCCATTGATTGTCTCCTGAGTCTGCTTGATATTTTACTATTAATATTATTGGCGGCACAAATATGAATACAAATAATGTGCCACCAAAATCATGGGGAGGGACTAAAACAGTGGATTGATAAAGGGGAAAAATGGAACAATAAGTAATGTTTATAACGCATGCTAGTTCTTCCATTTCTCAACTTCACATCATTGATCATCCATCGAGATCCATGGCTTCTCTGCAGGCTTGCTATTACTCGGTTGCCCGAACCAAAATTGATGATTGACTTAGATGAGCGTACATCCAGCCTTTGACGAAATGAGCTAATCTACAAGGCAACAGGACGGACTGAGCATCACGCAACCCAATGGGGGCCGCTGACTGATTGGTCAGTTCATGCGCCCTCCGGATCGGGCTAGACATTCTGGGTGCTCAGTACATCTCATCACCACGGACGTCTCCGAGCGCACAATCATGTGATTTGCACGCCACCTGTGGCTGAGTTGGGATCGGCATTTAGCCAACTCCATCAGACTGATCATTCATCCCTTCATCCTTTCATTCCTTCATCCTTTACTTTTTTTATTAATCAAACAGTAGTGTACATGAATTTTCAGGAAGGGGGCCGCGGCCAACAGAGGGCTGCCAAGTGGGGAAGTTGACCGGTGGTAGGAAGAATTGAACCCGCTACCTTCATGTCCAAACGCCAGGACTTTATCCGTATGGCCACAGCCGGCCAATAATCAGTCAACCTGATGAAGGGCGCTGCGTAGTTGCCTCCATTCAGGCACTAGTGGGAACACCTCAGCCACGACAAATCAGCGCGTCGGACTTCCTAAACAGAAGCTGTTTGGGAGCATTTCGATAGGCGTTCAGGGCTAGTGGCCAACTCAGAGCCTCGGTCACTCACCCTTGACCATTCGGAGGCATCTAGAGGCTTCTTGATGGGTCGGCTATTAGCCGTTCGGTAATCGATACTGTTAGTTTGTTTGCTGGAAACGCAAGATGTCGATTTTCCAAATGGTTTTGCTTGTTTTCAACCAAACTTGAATCCAGTGGCAGTGGAAGAAATCTTTTGCCACAAGTAGCCTTTTAACGAACCTTGCTCGGTGGGTTTCATGTTCTCGAAATAGTATTGGACTGATATCTGACGAATTATCTAAATTTGTGTAATTAATTTCCAGTCACCCAAGCATCGGGCAGTGTGCGAAAGTGCATGTCTGATAGGATATCGAGGATATTTCACGCAAACACCTTAACGAGAACCTCAAAAAGTATGATCAGTCATGTGAAGCGAATTTCACAGGACATCTTTAGTAGCGATTCAAGTCAGTCAGAATCAAGATGCAGCTCATTAGCGACAATCTTCGATAAACCAAACCCGTCCACGTCGAGCAATTCAGCGTTTCTATAGGTCAGTCATTCCTATAAAAGCCGCTAAGCTTATGCGGTATTTGAAGAGTTGTCTGGAGCAGGTCGCCTATAGAGGAACGAGCGTGAAGAACGAGCGTGAAGAACGAGCAAGTTAGTTTCTGTTATGAAATATGTACGGGCTGTTGTGGGAGTAATGCAAGTTCTGAAGTAAATTTTGGAGCGGAACATTCGTAGCTAAACTCAGCTTGTTCACCAGTAACAAAACAAGACTATTTGGCTTGCCATTGGTGGTGGAAATATGATTTAGCTGAGTAAAGAATATTGTCTGTTTCACAATGCACAAATAATTGTGTTTCTGGGAATCCTCAAGCGGCTGGATGCAATCGAGACTGATGGAGTAGGAAATTCTACTGAGAACCTGTTCGCGTTTAGCCCAACTTCACTGGGAATCGTCTAGGACCAATTAGATGCTTCCATTCAGCTGATCACTCAAAGTGTTTTGTACTTCAGATATGACCTTGTGAATTAGAAAGTTGAATTCATGAAATCAAGATAGTTAGCTCTGGGATACAAAAGTCATTTCCGAAAACCAGATCACCGAGTAGGTCATTTTTTAGTTCACTCGTTAAACATTAATTCAGCACTCGAATTCGAAATCATAAGAGTGAAACGATCACCCTGTGGTTTGCATTTTAAATCACCGGGGAAACGCTTAATTTGCATTTGATTTCACTGGTCTGAAAGTTTCTAGCAGTGAATCTGGTATAGATAATTATCACAGGAACTTCTAATTATCCAAGGAATTCTCTAACCTTCGATTTCCTTTTTGTTTTGATTACCAGGGGTCACCATGTAGTAATCAACCTTAATACAAATACTCAATGTAGCTTTTGACTACAATTGCCTGGCAGCAAATTTATAAAGTCCCAGTTTGATTTTTCTGTAATCTGTACGGTTGAGTGTTCAATGTAAGTAGTTATTGATTGGGCTATTAAAACTCAGAAGCAGGCGAGAATCACGGAGCAGACTTAATAGTTAGTTGTTGGAAAGTAGACAACGACAAAATACCACAGGTCAGCAATCAAATCGTATACTTAAGTAACTATTACTGCTGACATTTTTTTTCATGATCAACAAGTAACCAAAACAAGTATGCCTGGACATTGTTGGCCCATGTTAGTTTTTGTAATGTATATGCATACTTAAAGCACAAGCTGCACAAGTCTCGCGCAGAACGATACATTTTTGTAATTTGCTCCATCTACTGCAATGATTGTCCAGTCAGTTCGAGAGCGAAAGTTTTCGCTTCCTGACATAGAGTAAATACCTGAAATTATATTCCTAAGTGTATTTATGTTTTTCAGTCACCAGATGGCATTGGGAATAAAATGGTTGTTGAGCAGATTTTATGCGTAACACATATGGAGGCATAAACCGAAGAGCAAAATTTGCCTGCCTAACAGATAAAAACGAATAAAAAACAGAGAAAGAAAGATAAATAAAACAAACTGTTGTTCAGTATACATCAGAAAACAAGATTATCATTAGGGTGAACTTTACCACAGCGTGGAACCCTACCTTGAGACACATTGGTACTACTTGGCGTAGGGCAGAAATGAGCTGTGGAGCCATGGCGAATAAAATGTTCTTGAAAAAATACACTCGAGATGACCTTGGTGGGTTGTATTATGCCGGTCGATACAAAAAGTCCGATTTGACGTTTCGTTACAATCCTAACTGAAATATGGGGACTTCCTCTAGATGATTCACTTGCCGAATTAGGGCCCGTAATACTATTTTCCATACGAGAGGTGACATTTACATCTGATATGAGGAGAGTAAAATATTTCGTTCACATCCAGGTGAAACTCAGACTTTCTCGGGATTCAACCTCCCGCTGACTGTATCAGTCCACTTGCAACTGCAAGGTAATTTATGAAGATAGAACCACAAAGCAGACTGTGTGTAAGCTAGCTAAATAAAGGACTGATGAAGAATAGACAGAAGACAACCGTCATGCGTCTGATAGAATTGGACCATTCGATCAACACAAGTGAAGTTTTTCATCTCATCCACTTCAACGTATCAGCTCTCAGTATTCGACAAAATGCGGTTACGTAATCACTAGCGCCGAATGCACCATATCCATATGGACATATAATTCCGAATTCCTAATTTGGTTTCCTATTATTATTATTATTATTATTATTATTATTATTATTATTATCATCGACCGCACTATCCCACTGCTTATAGCCTAGTTGCAAGGCACATAAACTCACGATGAAAAAGAAAACCAATGCCTTCTGGTCTTGTGTTCCCTTTCTGAACGTTAGCCAGGCCTAACGGACGAAAATCCTCTGACGAATCACCATATGATTGGTAAATGAACTTACCATCCATTCACGCTCCTAACCATTCAAATAACATTCAAGTGAGAAACCAAAATGGAACGCACTAGTATAGCGTTTGTTGGACAGAATACTACCGGGACCGCACACCTGAAGAGCAGCAATAACTGTGAAACCGGTCATGTGCTTCCGGGGACATTTTGTTAATTCATCCGTATACGAAACATACCGCTGAGAAGAAATACCACAGAAAACAAACTCAGTCGGCACCATATTTTCTGATGTCGCAATGAGGGATTTTCACTTATCGCGGGGCTAGTCATACCATGGGCGCATATTCGTTCAGTAAATCTGGTCACATTTGGAAACGATTTCATAAACTTCGACGATTCCTCATGAACGAGAGCGGGTTGTGAAGTTACCCTAGGGTTACTCGATACCAGTCTTGCGCACCTTTTCCCACCAGACTTAAAGCAGCTAAACACAGCTGTGCATTAGATGGTTGGAGCATGGATTACATCGATGGAGTAGGACCAATAAGTGAACAGAATACTTTTGTTCGGGACTGTTCATGACGCTTCCCAAACCAATAGAATGGCCTGGATACAAATGCCCTTGGTTGGATTACGAGCTTGCTGGAAGCAGTCTTAAGAATATCACAGCACAGAGACAACATGGAGAGAAAGATTGGTGACTGTATTTCAGAGGCATTTGGGTCATTATCATTCGAATAAAATCATCAAGGCTACTTCAAAATTTGTTACAGAAAACAGCTTTACAAAATAGGATATAATCAGATGAACTTATGGAGGCGTAAATTCAATTTGATTGAGAAAACTTTATTGCTACTAAAAGGATTTTCATGAAATAATTCACCATGTGATATCATCAATCAACTCACCATAAGGAAAATATGATGGCATTATAAAACTGTTTCATCTTTGTTAGGAATCAGCAGTGCATATCCACTACACCTGAACTGGGACGCGAACCCGGGATGAAAGATTTCGAGTCGCTCAATTTAGCCATCACGCTACCGGACAGAGTCTCAACCTCACCACATGATAATGTGGCAACTGTGCGTCACAGATATCACACAATGAGTTATATCATGGAAATATCCAATTTCCCACTACTAACACGTACTTGAAAGATTGGCAAAATTAACCGAATCGTCATCCGCGGCCCAATAAATCAGAAAGCAGATGGGGTAGCAAATTATCAAGTCGACCGGCGCAAGGTTAGACTAGAATTTTTCAGTCAATGCGTACAGTTTTTTGTTACGTGTACTACTTTGAGAACTAGATTGGGGAAAACGATTAAAATCTTCGCCTTTTACCACATAGTTGTACGAGACAAGCACAGAAAGCCATGGAAAAGTGCACCATATGTGTTCCAGAGGTTGTTTGGAAGTTCAAAGATATTCTATGGGTTTTGTATGGACACGAAAACCTGTTGGCTAAATCGTTGATTAATGGTTTGTTAAAGGAACTGAAATAGGTTCCGTATCACTGATCAAGCCGTCTTTAGAAATACTTACCTACAAAGTTGTACTATTGCAAACGAATTGCATAGATGGATTTAGTTCAATAAAATAGCACGTCAGGTTGATTGACCACTACCTGTCCGCCTCTAGGAAACGTGAATTAGATCAGCTGATGATATTATGAAGTATGGATATGAGCTCAGATTCAGTGATCCACAGGTTTTTTAATCCAGGAAGTGAGAATTTCTCAGCGTAGGCTTGCGAAGTTCAATTCTGATTGCCGTCGCAGAGGAACGTCAGACAATCAAACTGCAAGCAGAATCTGCCGAAGAGTAATTCAAATACTTTGCATTTGTTTCGCTAACTTTAGTCTAACTATGTCCAATCTGCAATGGGTCACGTGGAGGAAAGACTTCCCTGTTTCCAATTGATTGTCTTAAGCGGACGTTAGAATTTCGTGTTTTTCTTGTATGAATAGTGGGCACTTATCGACCTAATGTTTCTTTCTACAACCACGCTCCAGTAGTCGTCGTTATCGAAAAAGACACCACCCACTACTGTTTCGAGGAAACCTAAATCGTATCGAATACCGATCAGATGCTACCGTTCTTCAAAAGACCTTAATGCTGGTAGGTCTAAACGTGTTCTGTGGCTCGTTTCAGATTCAGATCGTTCAAGGGTTGAGAAGACGCGCTTCTGAGTACCCAGTTGACGTTGATTTCATTATCGGGGAAGTGTGTGCATGTTGAAAGAGCGCTATACGTAATAAGGCCTGAAATTTATAGAGTAAGATACTGTCTCAATGGTGACTCGATTTCGTGGCGGCATCTAAAATGCTTCAGGAAGCATCAATTCACGAATGCCAGAGTGAGAATTCCTGTGAAATTCGATGTTCCCAAAGCATTCTGGGCCTTAGAACAACTCCGTGAAATCGGAACGTCCCTAGGCTGGATTGCGATTGGACGAGCGCACCGAGGCATCATAATGAAGCCCCGGGAGATTTACTGATAAGGCAGCTTAACTTATTTTATATTATTGAACTTCATAGTGACGCAGGCCTAAAAGTCGCTCCTTCGACTGAGGGCAATTTGGCTATGAAAACCGTTGGTGATACGCTAATTTTAAGAAGCGGCCATGTATAATTTAGTATAATCTGCAGAGGTGCTACAGGACTGCTGGATAATTATATAATCACAAGATAAATGTTAATTGGACTAAAAGAAGACGTTCTAATCAGGTAATGAATTACTAATCTCCTACATTCAGCTCTTACTAATCCCAGAGTCAGACAGGCTTCCAGTAGTGTTACGCTGTCGCCAGGTTGGACGGTTAGTTGTTTCAACAGACAAACACGACTGCAAGCCTGGTAAAAGGGCTTCCGTGTTCCCAAAGGAGCCCTTTTCCAGTGGCAGCGGGTATCGGGGAGATAGTCATGCAGGTAAGAGTTCCAGTAGCAGAATGAGGAACATGAAGGTTCCTGTCGTGGGAGCACAGCCAGTTGGATGACAGTTTGGTCAGATTTGAAGTTATACATGGGCTCATTTTTCGCATCATCATCTTACTCTTGTGTAAATTTCGCTCTATGATCAACCGCAAATGACTCGGGGTGCCGGTTCGAAGAATAAATACATGCGTGTACGTTTGTACTGGTGATAGTCTTCTTTGATTGCCGATACTTTAAGGCACAAAGGGTTTTTTGGTACTGAACAGTGCTTCATTGGTAAATGCGAGTTTTTGATCACCCAGGTCGGTGCAGTCATGAAAATGTATTTGAAATCCTCCCGGAATCTGAAATGTCTCTTTATACATTCGAAATCGACTCTTCCGCATTGATACTAGAAACGAACTTTGGCTCGGATTTGAACACCGTGGAAGCGAACCTTTACTTCATCTTCAGTGTGCAAGTAAAACCGTAAACATGGCGACTATCGTAATCAGTTATATCGTCAAATTTTATCTGTTAGAAAAAGTTTTACGCTTTATTTTCCCAGATAAAATGATTGCACAGCAATTTTGCCACCAGATGTGGGGTTGAGACTAGTCGCTTGAGAAGTCGCAAGTGAGACACTTGGAATAAGTGCTATGAAATATGGGAATAGCGGAAGCCCTTAAAACCAGGAGTTGTGTAAATTTGGGACGATAGACGGGGTTCACAGCTACATGCATTTCGTGACGCCTAAGAGTTTGGTCGTGGAGCCGTGACACAGGTTGGCCAATCCTCGTTTTCTGCCTTCCTTGGAGTCCAGACTAGCTTCTTCGAAGGACACACGCTTAGATTTACCTGCAGCAGGAGTGGCAGTTAAAGTTTACCATGCACTTAAAGAAGAAAGGTGAGTTGGATTTGAAAAAATCTACTTTCGCACAGATTTTATCATCGTTTGTACCACATGAAAAAACAACAGCCAATTCAAGTAATTATGTGGCGTACTGGTTGGCGGAATTGATGCAAACCTTGTCAGTGGTGCTGCCTAAATTTTAGAGTGAACCATGAAGACGTGGTGTCGAGAAGCTCTACTTCATGCGAGCATTATTTGGAAGGATTACCACTTCAAACACGCATGAAATACAGTGGTCAACGCTTCATCAGCAGACTGGGTAGCCATCGGATGTTGATCTAAAGCAGACATTTGGGAGATCTGCACTAAGTCGAAGATCAAGGCAGTGGACTTATTTTCTACGAGTTATTTCAACTGGTTCCCGTCGCTGAAATCAAAATTTACTTATGTTAAACACAGGATAGACGAGGCAAACGCTGGTCGTATGACTCTTGAAATTGGAAACCATAAGCTAAACAGAATAGCTTGTTTTTCGTGTTAAAAAATTCAAGTTTATGGGCTGATTTTGAAAGTGCTACAAATGCAGACGGCAAATCAAACACAGGTAGCCATCGGACGTCTTTAAAAAAAGCCAGACTTATTCTGATATTAAGTAGTGGGTTTGCTTGCGGTGGTGACGGACAAATGAATTACTCTAATCCTTTGAAAACTCAAAGTACCATGTTTTATTTCCCGGGTCTAATCCGATCACGAGTACCTTAATCCGACGGTATCATTTAATGAAAAGCCCTGCCAAAACATCACAACTGGTAGCAACAACCTGCACAAGGTTTACGACATTGCGCAGATGAGCTCAAACCAAGCGCATGATTGAAAATTGTGTTGGGGACGACAAAAGTGGGTAATTAGATGATGGCCCTTCTGCTCGACATTTGGGACGAGCAAAGCTTATTTCCGTTTAGGTTTGTCGGGGTAGACTGTTTCGATTCTTTTCCTGGGAAGTCATGATCATTTGACAGAAGAGTGACACAAGGGGGGGGGTCACTTTGAATGCCCTCAGATGCCCGAAGTACACTTTGAAAATCTCATCCCATAGGAGACCGTTATTTTATTGCCACTCTATTCAGGTTCTTCTTGAGAATAGGAGCATCGACGGAGATCTTCAATCGCCGAAGCTAACAATAATTTTGCAGGAGCTCAAACACAGTTGAGGAATATAATGGAAAATCGATCTACCGGCAGAACTTTTAACAGACCCTTGCAAAGACCGATGCGAGGAAAGTTCGAGCCTTTTACACAACCAACTGAAGAAGATAACGGAAATCAAGTTGCTTTCGATAAGACGGTTAGTGTTTTCAGGCTGCTATTAACAACCAATGACCGAGGAAGTAATAGTTGACTTTCTAAAGGAATTGGGAAGAATACTGAGTGGACAATCAACTTTGATTGCTGTGATTTACCGATTAACGAATTACTCATCATGCGGGACAATTCTTGGAAGCTTCAAAGGACTTCAGTTCTGCCAGAATGCCTCGATAGTGAAGAAAAACCAACCTTCTGGTGTCTGTATTTTGTAATCCAAGGGCCAAACAATATCTTCCATTTCCGCTGGAACAGCGAAACCGGAGCATACATCATATCGTTTCGTTCGTTCCGTTTGTTATCGACCAGACTCACACAATTTCCTCGAGGGTGGGCTACCGCTGGTTGGCTTCTGTTTGAAGTTCTTTGATAACCGGTCACTATTTAGTATTTGCTGTCACTGAAGATAAAGTATAAAGGCGTGAAAGAAGCGATAATGTAGTCTCGTTATTGTATGTCTGACTACTTTGTTATAAACAGTATTGTAATATTTAATTTTGGATTGCGTAAAACGGGGCTGTTATGCGGTGCTCGAAAGTTTGCTCGCACGGTTTATAGTTGAGTGTTTCATTTTCATACAGAACTTACTAGAATCTCTCGATAATACATCATTTGATAGTCATCGCTGCAGAGATCAATTTTTAGATGCTAAAGAATGTGTCTGATGTTCAACAGCAATGATACCTTGATGCATTGTCTGAGTTACTACGACAGTGATTCACTTCACAATGTGGTTTCCGTCCGATTAGGGTGCATCCTCCAATTTGCAGTTGACTTTTCCTGACGGTGAACACGTCTATCTCAGCCAATGACTGTCTAGCAGTGCCAAAATCTTTTCAAGGAACAAAATGACGGAGTGCCTCTACTGAAGTCATTTTTCTACTTCTAGATGTGACGGTCCAGGGAGTGAAACCTAATAACATCCTTTCTTTCAGAGTGAGTATTTTATTAATCGAGAAGTCTAGAGAGTGGAACGAAATGCAGTTTGCAAACGTCAGTTTAAATTCACCACACTAGAATTGATTGGAGCTTTCACTAGCATCATTTTAGCGAGGCGTATAGAGTAGATTACACCCTCACATTGAAAAACGTAATTCGTTGCACAGGAACAGAAGCCAGATAGTACACAATTGGTGAAAAATACCGATCTATTTTTTTGGCAGAATCAGTATGCCGAAAGAGAGATATAGTGTCTGTATGCCGTCTAACCATATCTAGTATGGCTTGCACACGAGCTAGGATGCATCCAAACATCCAACCAAATTGTTGAATGGTTTACCGGAAAAAAAGTCTTGATTATGTGGTACTTTTGTGCCGCCTTCCTGACTCGCACGAGCCTTTGGAAACCTTGTGTGACTGGCGTTTTCGTTTCTGTCAAATTGAATCCATTATTTCGAGTTGTACATTTGACGAGTTCAGAGTTGTCGCCTAACGCCTACGGTTTTCGAGGGCTTGATTTAACGGAGCCACGTGAATAACGTGTGATTTACGGTCGGTTTCTCGGGCGAATTGGTGACCTTGTAAAACCAAAACTGTTTTGATAAACCGAGCACTCGTCTGTGGAATTCATCAGCGGAATGGTGATGTGCGGGAAAATATGTTACAAACAAAAAATGTCAAATTATGGTGTCATGCAGCAGTACAGTAGTGCATTCAAACTGGAAAAATACAAAACCTGATGTTCCACGTGATCTGTTCTCTGCGAACATGTAATTATCACACATGGCGTTCTCGGTGAGTCGATCAGTGAGTGCAAGCTTCAATTGTCAATTTTAAAATAGCATTCATTGAGACTACGTTGGATTATTATTAATTTAATCAATAGTGGTGATTTTTTTCAACAAAATATGTATTAGCATGTTCTAAATGACTCGCATGGTTTGCGCTTCATTCCCCAACGTCGTATTTGGTTTTGCTAAAAAGATCGCACAATTCGCTTTGGATTGGTACGAAAATGATTTCTGCGACGGGTTTGCTTTCGAGGTTATAAATAAACCGGGCACGTGCATACACGTCGTACTTTTTCACGTGGGTTCTTGAATAGTTCTGGTATTTAATAAAATCTTGGTATCATGTTTGCTAACCGAGAGGGTCGATTCATTTGGGTAGCCGTCGCTGCGACCAGACGAAACCGAATAATTTTTCCAGAAGATTTTACAGAATATTTAGACAAGTGTTCATTGTCCGGTCGTCGCTTGTCCCGACTGAAGGTGTGAAACAATTGCACCCGGATCAATATGACCAAACACTAGTGTCGGATAAGAAACTTTGAATTTACGCCGTTGTTTCTGTCCATGACTCATAGTCTCATAAAACAAAAATCAAACTAACCTGTTCCATTTGTTTCCACGTCGAGCAATGTTGCGTGTGTATGTGTGCGTCGATGTGGATGTGAGTGAAAGTTCGGGATTTGGCCATTAATCGGTCAACCTTAATCTCCCCTCAGGGCAATTCCGAATTCCGAGTTCAAGGTAGCCGGATGAAAAAAGGTAACACTATAAACTCAGACTTCTGTTGTCCTTAAACAGGGCAAGTCCTATTGGACGCTTATCCTGACGAGCTTCGACAGTGCTAAAATTCAAGGATGTATGTGAAAACTAATTTTATGTCCATTCTGAAACTTCTGGGTTTCATAGACTTTCCATTTTATGCTGTCTTGCTGATCCAAAGATCTCAAACTGTGCACAAAAAATGTGGACAGTCTTGTGAATTTCTCGTGAATAAACTTGATATTTAGAACGCAGACATTCTGTTGCCAGTCAAAGTGACATTGTCAGTGCATGTCAAGTAAATTTCCCGGATTTTCGGATTGCTAGCTGAACCTCTTCGGCAAGCAAAGTCGCCGTCGAATGATAATGAAATTTGTGCTATCTAAGCATCAAATTCAGAGATCAAAACCTCATTAGAACTGCCAACCTGAGCTGCGATCAACAACAATCTGCGGAATGTGGAACTAGCACACTAGGTTTGCTAGTTTTGCTGTCCTAGTGAGAGAAAAAACCATACGTATGGATAATCTGTGCCAGACCTTGTTCGCTTCTGACTCCAGTGACCGGATTCATCCATACAATGATAAATGAAATACCAGACGGTTTTGAATGCTTTATTAGGCTTGAATGACAGAAATTTCTTTGTTTAATGTTTGGCCAGTGCGTTATGATACTATCCGTTCATTGTTTATCTAATAGCGCCCAATTTTTATCCGTATTAGAATGTGTAAACTATAGAATTTCCTACAAATTAACTTTTGGAATCTTCCAAATACTAAAGTCCCTAACCGCATGTGCCTTTCACCGGGACTAATTGGCCGTTACCAAGCGCTGTTAATGCACGCTCGCACGCAACGCTGGACCGATATCGGCCAACGAATCAGATTTCAGTTCTGCGCTGCATGCGCCAACGGATTTGATGTCTTCTTGACCAACCTGCTTTGTACAATTAAACTGTATGTTATTTTCCACTTAGCCTGTCCGCTTTGACTTGCACATACGTAAGCGTGAGTTCACTTGAACAATTACATTTGTATACTACTAAAATAAATTGGTCCTACATGCACGGATTCTCAGAATTATGCACACAGTAGTGTAGCCCAGTTATTCGTGCATAATCCAATCTGACGACAAGCAAAAAAGTACGTTCCGTGCTCGGTCACCCTACATTCATTTATGATTGCCAAATGTGGTTTTCATGAAAACGAAAACAAAATCCCAGCTGCTGTTTTTGAAAATCAAATCACATTTAGTAAGGACGAGTGCATTCCGTGATCAGAAGGTACTGACTAAAGCTACAGGCATGTGAGCTGACAGACGTCACAGGTGGACCGACCGGCACTTCAGACAAATGATGTGAATGGCCAGAATGTTCCCTGTCTAAAATGCACAAAAGGTTTGGTGATTAGAAACATCCATCAATGAAATCAAACTATATACCCTTATGAATGGACCACCCAGATCGTTCTCAAATATGGCATTTGTGGCGCATATTGATTGCATCTGGAAACAGCCTGTGGTGGGGAGACTTTGCACAATCGGTTCCGAATATTTTCATTGGAACATAATCGATTGTACGTTCACGTACTGATTTGTGGGATCATGAATATCATAACAGCTTGAAATTAGTACGCTCTAGTCCCACAGGAGATCCATAAATAGGCATTTGGGATCACATGACCATGACAAAAGTTAAAGTTGCCTGACCTGAAGTTCAAATGCGGCGATCAGAGTAGTAAAACCACATAATTATCAGGCCCGTAATATTCTGGCCTTCCACAACTGATTTTGATTAACCGAAACTATTCGACGAAAAGCACAGAGGAGTAGAGACGGTAATCGTGATCAAAGGGGGCGAGACCATGCTACGATACGTGGACGTGGATTTCCAACCGTTGAGTCGCTTCTAACCCATTTATATGCTGCGGCTGGCAATTCACCATGCTATCGAATGTTCATTTATACCCCTTTCCATCGATTGATCGAAATTTGACTTTATTCAAGAACGGACATTCCTGAACTATTATTAAACAGTCGTTAGCGATGGGTACGTTTTAATAGCACTACGATATAGCATAATCGGAAAGACGAATAGAGAAATTCGGTTATGCACATGGATAAACCAGGATTTGCGTCAGCAAATCAGTGGTTTGGATCAGTGGCGGTTTAACTGTACTTCAAAGGAGCAGAATATAGTCATAAAAGAGGAACGGGGTTTTGTGTCGCAATTTAAAATCCACTGCGTGATAGGTGACGTTACCGAACTGTTGGCTGCGATCAGATAAACCAAGGATGCCTGAGTTTTATACTATTGAGGCAAAGTTTGAGAAAGATGAGACTATTTTTGTCACACCCAAACATTTTATTTTCAACAGGAAATTTTAAACAACTTTGGTGAAGAGATTTCTAGCGCATTGTCCAAGGACTTAAAATACAAAATCGTAGCAAGGCGGTAATCAGCCTGAACAGTTTTCACTGAAAGACAATCACCGGACAGTGTGCACGAACTTTGGAGAAGCGACTGGTCTTCGTTACAATGCAGAACCGTGATTCTGTATTGCAGTAATTAAATGCTTCAAAATGCCTATAGCTAACCTTCTTGAATCCAAGTGAACAAAATTCTGGCAGTTTTACTAATAAATTTCAAACAAACGTTACGTTGTTTTCTCACACAAGTTTTTAAATTTGAATTCCTGTTTTTTTAAATGGACAAATATTATTTTGTCCAAATATGCTCAGATTGATGGGAGGAATCAGTCTCGTGACTGGCTCTTTGAATCATGATCATGTGACCAATGCATTCCGGCAATGGTCAGAACTTATATTTGGGAGGTTTTGATGGAACGATTTCATTGCCGCATGTTTATTTCGGGCAGAAATTTTCCAGCCTGCTTCTGCGCGCAAGGCAGCACAGAATTTTGCATCGACCCGTTGAGCACTTGAAACTGAAGCAGACTATTTGCTAGTAGTCACGATTTTTCCTCCATGAAGTAACTAAAAGGAAAGCATATCCTAGTCTATTTTAGGCTTATGAAATGTTTCTAAATGACAAGCATTTCATCACTGGACAACATATTTTTTGAGAAATCTCATTAACTCAGCTGAAAGTTACCCGTTGGTCTCTTGTGGTCGCCTGTTCAACAGCGCTATATCATCGCACGGATGCCGACGATCTGGGTCTTATTCTTCTTCAAGGTTTTGTATTATGGTTCCGTTTTATTATGGACAGAAAGTGTACGACATTTGCTAAAGAGAGGCCGCGGCCGAAACTTCGGAATTGACCGGCGGTTAGCATCAGGTTCCAGTGATATCTACATTGAAAAGCCATAATCTTGATTACTACCATCACTAACTAAATGCACATCTGGCAGCCCAGACCAGAGTGCAGCCGCTTTCATAAAGTGATTTATAGTATCGATTCGTCATCGAAGATCACAAAGATACAGTATGGTACAGTCAAGATGCTGTCAAACTTAAGCAATCTGCTACGCCTGTTTAATGCGAATGAAGTTTGACGATAAGTGTGTGCGTCAGTACACTGTAAAAATAATGGGAATTGCATTAGGACAAATGGAAACGGCAGAAAATGTTTAGCACGCCTTCCGGCATTTGCGACATAGACCTGAATAATAATACGAAGGCACCGAATAGTTCTGGTTGTCGTACCACCTCGTCCGAGGTAAAAATATCAGATATTCGCTCGTTTAAGTTTATCGACCAACCATAACCATGTGATCATTTCACCAAGTTGTATACCATTTGTTTTTGGAACTGGTCGATGCGCTAACCCCATTACCGCGAGTCACGCGGTGACCTTTCTAATGCTGCAGTGCGGTCCTAATAGATTTTCGCGCAAACCACGTGATTCGACAGGGTTTAAGTCCACACCAGCTGAATATGTTTGTGCCTAAATACATTAGAATAAAGACCAGCATAATTCTAAATTCACTCTCTATCTGTCTCCCTTCCTCTCTCTGTTAGAGCAATTTTGACTGAGAAGTAGTTTGCAATTACGAATAGAAATTTGACGCTACAAAGATTGCTGCGTCAAGCAGTTTGGGTTCATTCTATCTGTACATATTTCCTAAGGAAAACATTTACATTAAGGGTTAGGAATCTGTTGCAATTCGTTTTATTCACCTTTGGTCTGGGACAATACTCCAAGTCGGAAATTTGGAGATTAGGAAAACTTATCCGTTTTGACTAAATTAATTTCAAATTACGAGGACTACTGATTGTCTGTAACCGTCATCCATTAGCTCGTAGACGGGAAAGTCACGTATCCAATGTTGCACGTGACAGAAGACGATCGATTGTCAGTCAAGCTGGATTGCACTAAACGCCCTGGTGACAGTCAGGTTGAGGTGATCAGTTGACAACTGGAACAGAGTAAGGCTGGAGAAATGAAAATTCATAATGTATTTGGAATAACGTTTGTATTTGACGAGCCGGTTGGGCAGCAGCGTTGGAAAACTTGCAAAGAATAAAATAATTTCACAGTATTTTGTCACAAACCTTCCACCTCCGAACAGTTTCTACAAAATATTCGGAACAACCTTCTAGATCTTGCGGTTGGTGATTTGTGCGTTGGGACCACAAACGTTTCATCACCTATCGGAATGACATCGTCAGTACCGCGACGATGTCACCCAGGTTCAGCGAACAGAATGCCTCGATAAACATCTGCCTAATCATTGTAAATGCTTAAATTCGTCAGCCCTTCTACAGTCAAGTTAGCCGGTAAGTTTGTCGAACTCAACAACGGGTGCTTTCTTCGATTAGGCTTACTGTGTGCAATTTAGGCAGGGCAGAAAGGCATTACGGAGAGCCACAATCAACGAACTTTGAAGTCTCCATTTTAATAACTGGACACAAATTTGGGCGTGAATGGTGCTGATTACATGATTAATTTTTGTAACTCTCATCAGTCTGGAAGTGAGATGTCGAAATGTGAACAGTAAAATCAGTTGAGAAATCACTTCTTCGGCCATTCTTCAGATTCATTCACTGGACAGGGCGAAATGATAGCTAATTCAAATGATGCAGAAGCGTACCGAAGCACCAAGATCCAGCGTGACTAAATATGAGATCTTAGAACGTGCATCGATTTTTAGGCGTCCAACCTCAGATCGAGTCCTGAAACACAATCAACCGAATCGCGTGACCTGTTCGAAGTGCGCAGGTGCGAACCGTTGGTCGTGTAGATTTTCAGTTTACATCAGATACATCATCAGTGGGAGAGCGCATTGGTTATTCGCCCACGAGCTTAAAGTTATTGTCCCAGTTGGTTGCTTCGTTGATTACTATTCTGGTCGAGGTGTAGGTGTTTGTGTCTTCAAACTACATCTGAAGTCGTGTGTGCATCAGCCATGAATGCCATTGCAAAGAGCCGTGATATTGGCAATAGGTAAGCGTAGAGGCGAAAAATGTGTAGAAATTGAATTGTTTCTTTGGGGCAAAGTCCTGCGTTTAGAACTGATATTCTTATCTGGACAATGCTTTCAGGTATTATAGTAATCATAATTCCATGAAAACAAAATAAAAAACATACTAACCTCAAGTCATTCGAAAGACTATGCAATCAGAAGTGTGACAAACGGTTTCGGCCCGACAATCGAATGCGGATTACTTCGATTTGTTACTTTGATGAACTCACACAGAATGTACACATTTGCCGCTGGCTGGCCTGCTTAACAAACTAAACAGAGCGTGCCAGAAAAACCGTGTGTACCTGGAAATGTCGGACCAAAGTGAAGCAAATCGATACAAGCAGATGTGAAAACCGCGGCCCGAGTTACTCCATGACTCCAGGCAAAGTTCACGTGAAATATACAGAGCGGTAATTCTCGTGGTGTAAAATCGCAACAGTTGACACGATCGCTTTAAATTGTGCCCACAGCTCACTTACATGCTATCAGAGTAGCAGTGAACTTATAACATCAAAATTCGTGCCTGGGAATACTTTCAGATGATCGGCAATGACAACAAGGCAAGACCTAGATAATTAATCAATAATTCATGCAAACGTATATCTTCTGTCGATGTGTGAGCAAGTCATGCGCGGAATGAATCGACTTTATCGAATATACGTACGCGAATCATGCGGAATGCAGTCCCACTTGAAATAAGCCCAACATTAAATGAGGACATTTGCAAATCATTTTTTGCTTTTAGGATTTCTTGAACCAACTGCGATGTGCTAGGCAGTTTTGGTCATCATGAAAATGGTTTTTAAGTGCATTTGAAATTTCATCGGGGGATGAAGATTTGATAGGCTGACAAGACAACGTAGTCACCTGGCTAAGCAACCAGTTTCTCCATGGGTTATTGGTACAGATGCAATTACGTGATTAGTTAACAGATGCTGTTTCCTTATTGACTAGTTCCATGTTTTCATTGCTTTAGACTAACCATGTGCCGAAAGGTCGGCATTAATCGTTGTTGTACTTGGATTAGCTGTCAAATGACTAGCCACGTGACTTCGCTGTGTACCCGGCCTTCACCTGTGAAGTATATGTCGGAACCTGGTAGACTGAGCCCCAGTGCCGCTGTTGTTTTGCCCTAGCTGCTCTCAGTTTTGGCAATAACTAAATTCAGTAGTTTGTGAAAGTTACAACTTATCAGAACAAATTAATGTTGGGAGTGCTCAAGTCAAGGCTTGGTTGGTAGATGAGTCGGTTCTGTGAGACCTCCAGCCCACTATTGAGATCAGAGGCTGGCATTTAACAGTACAAGAGATGCAAACGATTATCCATCTTCAGCGGGAACACATCCAAAATGGGCATGGCATAGAGTTCAAGTCACATTGCCTCCCCCTCCTGTGTTCATAGGGCAGGCCTGTGCATTTGCACGAGGGAACTATTTTCGTTCGCAGAGGATAGGACACTAGTGGCCGAAACATAAGTAACACAGCAGGGATAACCCGTGCCCACAATCTATGGAATACGGTAGTCTCCTCGGGCGAGTGCTATTAGGATGGAACGACTGTCCCGGGGAATTTGAATTGAAAGGAACCAGAAATTCACGTGCGTGTTTGCATTTACCATGACGATACAACAGTTCTGTTTTTTCTGGGACGGCATTAATAACTAAAGTATTAATGTTGCTAACACCATTCCAGTTCCTCATGTGGGCGATAAAATTGGGATTTTAGTCTTTGAAATATCACTCGTGATATTAAAGCATCAACATTTTAGATGCTGAGCCCATATCAAGGGAATAAGTGTAAGAAAAACAGAACATCTCTTTAAGGCGCGAAAGCTGGTGCGCAAAAGGATAAGTAGTTATGGTTGGGGGCCTTTGGAACGCTAATCGCAACTGTCTTCGTTTTCCAAATGGCTGTTTTACAAGCTCATCTATAAAAAGTATTGGTAATCGTTGATATCAGTTTATGTGCTCTGCGCTGTTGCGTTCCATGCGTGATGTTTTTGACAATGTGAGTACTCATACTGGCAGTCTGTTCCTTGCTTTATTCCCGTCGGTCGAATTTGGCTTTGCCAGTTCGAGTACACCGAATCACATTTAATCAGGCATCGATTACTTATTATGGGATGTCACTCGAAGCCCAAATGAACTGCGAGCTGAAGCGCTGACATTGCAATAGCTGTGAAAAAGTGTGACATCATCCGATCCCTAACATGAATTCATCACACACACACAAATGAAAGATCAAGAAAGCTAAGGAGAAGGTTTTGTCGGGGATATTTTCTACTCAGCTTTTTCCAGGTAGAAATGTTTTGGAGTAGGACAACGAAAATCACACAGGTTTACCGTGCATCGTATACAAATATCCGTTTGTCAAAAGATGGCTCTATCGGTAAAGAAACTAATGGTCTCGCTTGTTGATCAACACAGCTATTCTTGGAAGTAATACTGAGCCACTTGTTTAGACTTTCTTACCGTGTGTACGTGAAAGGTCGAGGCCGGTCGACGCACTGGTTCTTGGAAGTGAAGTCTTCTGCGACGAGCAAGTCGGTTACTGAGTCCTAGTGCTGTGTAACTGTATCCAGTTTGGGTTCATTTACTCGAGGTCAGCCGTAAAGGCGAGAGATTCAACATGGACCTGTGTTATCTTCTTACTCCTATGTG
The DNA here is from genome assembly GCA_008360955.1 of Fasciolopsis buskii. Lineage (NCBI taxonomy): Eukaryota > Metazoa > Platyhelminthes > Trematoda > Plagiorchiida > Fasciolidae > Fasciolopsis > Fasciolopsis buskii. The sequence continues at coordinate 31,146 of LUCM01008193.1, read as the reverse complement.
GTGTATAGTGATTGAATCCACTGTGAACTGAAGGGAAAAAGTTTGTCCGCAGATCATCATTTCTAGCCAAGCGATTGAGAAAAATGTGGCATTTAAGTTTGATACTATTCTCCGCCTCATTGGAATAAGGTTTAAGTATACTGGGGGCGGAGTAACGGAAGCAAACTTACCCAGCGGGTTCTGCAAATAAGACCACGAGCGACTCCGAATAAAGAGCAGTCATTGCATCGGAAAAGATTTCTCTACTTGACAGCCCTCGGGGGCCCGCAATCCCCCGTTTACAAATAATGTAAACCGTCGTTTCTTACTTAAAAAATCATAAAAAATGAAATAGTAAGACAAACTCGCATAGATGTAAACATTTCGATAAGCCCGAATCCCATATCAGTAAACCATGTGGATAAAGGGACATCACAAGTAGACACTTGTTAACCTAACGGTCAACCAGAGTTGCTGGAGTAACACAGCGAGGATAAGGCTCGAAGGACTCACGTCAGCAAGCTCAATGACAAAGTCAAAACAGATGTTTAATTCCAATCTAGAGGACTGATCGATCGGAATAAACGTGATGTGGAAAGACGACTATCCATGCGACTGTGTGGTTCATCAGTGAACGATGTAGATTGATTTTATGGCTTTAAAATTACATTTCTCGTTTATCATGACACTGGGACTTTGTTCACTTCAGGGACAAGTAAAGGGACTGTGTTCCGTCGTCTTCAATACAATATTTGCAGTGTTTGACCTTGCAACGACTTTCTCAAGCCGTGCCACGTAGGGTTTGAAAATTTTGGAGAGGCGCATTACATTTCCTTTTATTTTGTGATTTCTGGACTTGGGTGAAAAATAGGCTTGTTGTCAAAAACATAGGACCTTATCTGTGATTGCAACTGTCCGACTGAGGAGTATAAGAACCATGGCCAATGGAAAAACGACAAATAAAGTGCTGAGGAGGTAAGTGTAATCTCAATGAATACCACATGATTTCGCCTCTCGCGGAATGGATAATCCAAAGCTCTTTCTTGACCTGACGGTGGTCGGTCAATCGTCCAATCTAGCAGTATTTCATCTGTGCCTTTTAGTATTGATTATCCTGCAATGATCAGTCAGCTGGATGCATACGGACGGATGCCCATGGCGAATACGTGCACAGATTGACGGTCTCCTAGCTGAAGATCGATCACGAAGAGCCCTTGACTTTAACCGCGACCAGCTCTTGTTATGCACTAGATCGATTTTTATTTTATGTATAATTATTCCTGTTGGCTTTTCGTTCTACGTATGTCTGACAATTGACTTTTGCGAGGGCTTTCTATTCTGCTTTCATTCTCACTGCTTGGGAACCCAACTACAGGCATCTGCAAATAAAATGTTGCCCACACCCGAGGAAGAGAACTTTTTCCGCCGAACAGCGAAAGATTCAGCAGAGCCTTTTCATACTTCGACTTCGGGAAGTGTTTCACTAACCTAATCATTCTGGCCTAATGGCCAAGATCTAGCCTCTTAAACAGTGTCATAATTCGGCCCAGAAAATTTTTTATGAAACTAAGTCATCGAGGATTAAGTATCGCTATGCAGTAGATTCTTTCACACTGACGGCATCAGTGGTTCATGTTGCCGTCCAACAATCTTAATCTATCCAACAGCAAGCTAATATTATCCGGGGTAAATATCGTTTGAATATTTTTGACATTAGAAATGTCGGATCTGAGAGACTGAAAAACAGCCTGGAAGATGCGCATTAAGCAAGTCGAAGACATGTAAAATCGGATTGTAAAACACTGCTTGATGCGAACCCGTTTCCGCATGACGGCTTTCGCTCAAAATCAGCTATTTTAGCCTTTCTAACTCATTACTTTCTTCTAACGTTGCGCAAAAAATGTAATTGTTTCGGGCTGCGTTCAACAACAGCCCGCTAGATTAACTGACTGTCTACTCCAGCAACAAGAGTTATCCCACTGGCAAAACAAGTTCGATTCAATAAATACCAGCGTTTTCGGTGTTTGTGATCATCTAAAATATTAAAGGAGAATAGAGAGTGATCAGTTTTGTTTCCAGATAACACTCTGATCTGCAATGTTTCCTGTGGTAGCATTTCCACCTGCTCCAAAGTAATCACGCTAAAACGTGTAGGCATTGAAACCTTGTGACATCAGCGACCCGGATTTTCGAGTTTCCAGAAATACGCGCATTTTCCCTCTGGTCCAAGTTTTCATTGTAATTAACGCTACAGTAGGTGCTGAAAAAGAAGTGGGCTAACTAGATGTCGCTCATGATCTCCCTTCAGTTCAAAAATCACAAAAACTTTTGAAGGGATTTCCACTATTTTTCAGTGCAAATTTGATTTCGCAGTAAGTGTCCAAACAACGACGAACCCAAATAGGCGCCGAGTGACTGAGTTACCTTCCCGGGGTTTAGAATAGTCGCAGGGCTACTAAATACATCCTTCTTGTCAATTTTCCACGTACGTAACCGCGTATCAGCTGACAATTTGATACCGTGGTGATAGGGCATATATTACTGAATTGATCAGATATCCATTGAATGCCAATGATTGAAAATCAACAATTACAAAAATGTGTTCAGTCAGCTCGCAGTGCCGTTAGGATGTCTGTATTTACCGGTCACATAGACTGCATAGGTGGATGAACAGGTAAGCAATGTGTTCTGAGAATTGGGACGACCGACAAAAAATCGTTGCTCACAATCTTCTGATTAGTCCGATAAAATAAAGATCAGCTAATAAGGTGGAAATGGTTAAAATCTTTCTGATTCGACCAAGTGACTGCTCCTTCTTTCCGGTTTGATTCTGATGCCGGGTGCCATAAAGTGTGTGATTTGGCGCAGTGAATATATATATATATATATATGATGAGAAAGAGAACGGGAAATAAATCAATTTACTGTAATTTGCGTGCCTTGTCTACAGAAAGGTTTTTTGGGGGCTTGAAACGATGGAATGAACAAGTTTCGGAAATTATCACCCAGAAGAGCCTCATTGTTTCCGCTATTATTTATGTTAATTGTGTCGCATATCAGACTACCTCCATCACTAACCAACATGACACACTTTCCTGACATGCAGACAATGACTAAACCGTTCGATCTTCCATGGTTTTTTTCGTGGGTTCTTAGCTTTATCCCAGCTGGTTGCCCTCGCTCATTGTTTTTAGTCATTTTAACAGACTCCCAACTTGATAGGACAACATAACAACGGCATGCTTTTGTTAGTTTATTAGCTCAGCACTTGATATGTCCATAATCAGGTTGCAGATACCAGTTATGTAACGTCTAATCTTTTTGACCTTTGATGTCCTAGCAGCCTAATGTAACATCCTGTTCAGTTTGCTCGAATCGCCTCAGAGCTGAGACTTGTCGGTCAGAACTTCAAAGTAACTAGGGCTCAGAACCTGCTGGGATTTTGCAAAACGGACTGTGGAAAGAGTCTGAAGCGCGTATACGGCTGTCGGAAGTGTGCAAAAATTTTGTAATCTGATACAAGGAAGTCTCAAAGGTATTCAGCTGGAAACAGAGATAGGATTTAACAACAAGTAATTTTTTTTCAGTCGAACGGTTGTTAGACGGGTATCCATGAGCTAAAAGCGACTTCATTCGAGCCTGAACATTTGGCTATTTCTTCTACTGCCCCTAAGTTCGTGAACAGGAACTGCCCAGTAAAAAATCGCGGTGAATTGTTAAGCTTGGCTGAATAAATCAACAGCAACTGCTTCGGGTTACTTGCCACATAGCTCATTTTGAAAACACATCTTCAAATCTATTTGCAGTACTCTACGACTTTGTTCTGTTGTGCCGCTCAATAAACAAAGTATTAACAAAGCTAAAACAATAACTGAAGGATGAAAACCGTTAGCGGGTATTAAAATTTTGGTCATTAATCAGACAAGGCAATACTGTTTGGATGCAAGGGTCGCAGGTTCGAGTCCTCCCATCGCCGATGAAATTGCCCACTTAACAATCTTCGGTAGATCGGTGCACTCCTCTTGAAAATAATGTACAATTATGTTGCACTAATAAAGGAATTCAAAGAAAGAAAAAAAGATGAACAGATTCGAAGCAGATGCCAAAAAGTCACCGGGCACATTGTATTCTAACACCTCATACACAAATGGTCAAGATAATTCGGTTCCTATTGGCAATTTTAACCTTGGTCTGTTTGGAATGCGATCTGCAATTCTGACACATTTTACCTGTCATAGTTTATGTATTGCTTTGTCCCAGTTCGTTTTGCTGTCCTAGCCTGTAGCTACGCGCGTCCGTGCCCCACTGAGTCATCATCTGAGTAGAAAATTTCCTCCGAGTGGTCGAAAGTGGTCCAAGGAAAGTCTTTACGTATACCAGTTCCTCGTGGTTCGATCTGTTTTGATTGCGCTTGGCTCTTGTTCCGGTCGGAGCTTCAGTCAGTTCCCAGGTGACCTACCCTGATCACTACTGAACCGAATAGGGACTCAGTCGTCTGGTTCTGGCTGACCGAATTTGCCTGGACCCGGAATTATGGTAACTTGAAACAAGCCAATGATGTTGTTTTATTTCTGTTGAATTAAAAATAGGTTATCCGGTTGTCTTTTATTAAATGGGAAATTTTGATGGCTTTACCACAATTCGCTGGACAACAGCTCAATTTCACGAATTTTAGGTGCTGGCGGGTCGTAAAAGTCAAGCAAGCTGATTAGTCAGAGCTCGCTTAAGGGAGAATTAGAAACGATCAGTCAATGTGAATCGAGTTGGCCGGCAGGTGATCCAACTGGCAGATCAATTTTAAAACTCCTACGAATGTATCCGATATTTCTTCAGTAAGCTGATTTGCGTTCTTTCATACGGCTTGCCTAGCCGTTACTTTCGTCTGAGTCGAATAAGGACAAGTAATTTTTCTTTTAATCTCACTGGTTTAGATGTTACACTGTTTTGTGTACTTTCGTAGCCACAAAATGGTTTGTAGACGTGTGTCACAGCTGCTTGGGAGGTGACGAAAACGCGGTACTTTTCCTATCTGGACGATTATCTGTCGCCAGCGAAAGGGGTTTGTAAAACTTTGCATGCTGTAGTGGGACTAATAACATGGTTGAGTTGCAAACAGTCCGTTAACATTGGAGGATGAAATATTTTTGTTATTGCAGAGAATCAGTCATTACGTTCATGTTCAAATTAATATAAAAACCTCAAAAAAAAACGCAACAGAGGAACACAAATCAAACAGAATTCTGCTAGAATCCTAAGTTTACTGTCATCATACTAACAATACTCTCAGATGCTATGAAACGTAAGATTGAAATATCTAGTCGCAAAAACGATGCTTCTTCCGTTATATGAAAAAAGTCGAATTTGAACATAGTGGTTTTGGAAAGTATCACAATTGTTTTTGACCGACCATCGCAAGAAAAATCACTCTGAGGCAAAAGCCAGCTTCGAAATTGTTCGGCGGAAAGACTCACTACGTGATTAAGTCGACTGAGGTTCTGAGGGAAATACATTCGCTCCTATAAAGTGCTAAACACAGTCAAATTGGATAATAACCTCACATGACAAACGTTAACGATGCGCCTGTTTAAAGCATTTATTACGGAATAAGAACGGTGAGTTTTATAAAATACTTTCATAGACTCAACGCATTTTATTTCGTCCTAATTCTTTAGCTCGGAACGGTGATCTGACGATAGAGTGGTGTGAAAAACTGGCGGGTTCCGCACCGCAGATTTGTGGAAGAGTAATCGAATAAATGGATAATTGTGAATGATATAATGTTAATAACACAGTGTTGTTGGCAGATGTAATGTGCCAACCGTTCGACTACCGTGGGCATCCCTTCTCACGACAAGTTTTACAATCAATATGATTGTAAAAGATTACATAGATACTTTGAATAAACTGTGATGCGACTCGTAGATTGCTCACGGAAACTAATGCTGAAAATAAACCGCGAACGCACCAAATCTACCGCCAATATTTCGTGTCTGCCTATTCCGAGAAAGTTGCGAAGATGTTGGCCATGGAGATGGCAGTCTGCATAGGTTTCATTTTCATGGATGCAATTTTTGCCGGACCAAAAATTGGACCTGGAGAGTTGTTCGCACGGATTATTGCCAATTCCGGTTGACTTAATCAAAATAGACTCTTTTATAACCGACATCAGAATAGATGATTCATCATTTGTCCACGTGAGTGTGCTAGCGAAACTACGTCGGATTGACGGTCGAAAAATTATAAAAGCCTAAGATTTGACAGTTAATTTTTTTCGGATCCAGCAACGCGGTCAACGTAATATATATTTGTCTTCGTGCTAGATGCCAACCAGACAAAGTTGCACGAATTGCGTGATTAGCTAGATAAAATCTATCCATCTGATCAAATCTGATCGATTTGTTGTTTGACTCGGTAAAATTCTCGAGTACTTTTAGCTCCCGACATACAAACCTAGTGCACATGAAGACTTAATTTTACCGGGGTAGTCACTTAGGTCATAATTAATGTTCTTGAACTTGGTGTCAACAGCTGATTTAATTGACCAGTTCATCGTTCTATACCATTTTGCAATTGAATTTAGAAATAATGACACTGAAACAAAAGCTTTGGAATGAAATTAATAAAACGTTGGTTTGGTTTGAGAAAAAAGGATTACGGTAAATCGTTCTCAAAGTTCTTGCAAAACGAACTGTCAGAGACCTCGTTCGTGCATTAAGCACACCAACGCACTGACGAGGTCCACCCCAGTTATTTTCGCAATGAGCGTGAGCTACAAGTCACTGGCTGGTGACTGATGGGCTCAGTTGGCCAATTGCACGTACCAAAGGCGAGCGAAAAATGCCGCATCCGTTTGTTTTCAAATAAAACTTACATTTTCTTATTACAAATAATAGTTCCCATTTTCAGTGTCATCAATTTTAATCCAATCTCAAAATGGTCGAGTGCTAAACAGGGTGAATTACGTTTGAAATTTGAGTTCAGGAAGTCCGTAGTTACCGAGCGATAAACGTGACTTCAGCTCTTTCATTCCTTAGTAATACCCAAAATCCACCAATCCTATTGGTGCAGGTAGGAAAGAAGCATTTTGCAAATTGCGATAAAGAAAACATTAGAACGGAGACTGATCCCTACAAAACACCTAGATGCACACTGTCGAAATCGGCTGGTTCAGTCACATGCTTCTAGGTAACAAACCAAGTAATTGTGTAACACTCGGCATGCGATTTTAAGATAAAACCTATATGCTCACAGTTCCAACGGTCACTCATGACTAGGAGTTGTCGAATCTTTCTCTGTTTCGAATAGTGTATTGATTAGGTGATTAAAATTCACGAGTTTTCTGCACCCACTTAAACGAACATCTACTCACCCGTATCATCAGACTACTACGAGGTCAGATTGAAGAATTTGCTACTTTTCCAATGTGTATTACACCTGTCATTCCAACCCACCCATACGCCATAAGACAACTGACTCTATAGAAGCAAAAGACTACTGTTTGAATAAAGTCAGTCTTTCAAAACTGGCGTTCCAAAACTCATGGTACTTTTGCATGAATTATTTTATTACTGAACTAAATAACATGCTACCGTTCATTCTATTTAGTCATGAATTATTTCATGTCAAACTGTACCCTCCAGGATTGCATGTGAACGTGAAACTTGGGCTGTTGTATAAGTGAGACGCCTCCCACGTGTGCTTGACCAGCATTCGTCAAATGCGTGGACGAGGATGAGGCTAACGTGATAGCATCTGCTTGCTTTTGGTACCTCCCAAAGTACGAACATCGAACCGTGCCATCGAAAGTTGGGTGTGCGGTCATTGCGTGAGCATAATGTACGTTTAAACAATGGAAATCCCGGAGTGATATGATCACTACAGCCAAACTGTGATTTCGTTAAGATAAATTCAGACGTGGTGTCTTCAAGTTAAATCAACCAAGAAGTCTATTCTTATGGTACCCAAACTAAATGTATCTTAGCCTTGAGTGCTCCAGTTGGGGTGAAGCTTCACAATTTTGTTAGAACGAATTTCTGTTTACCTACTTCGTTATGTTTTACCATATAAAAACCTTAAACAAAATAAAAGGATGGTTCAACAAACTCCTGTCAAAACCGACTGCGAATGACCTATGTGCATCCGTTGAATCAAACTACTTTTCGGCGACATCCAGATCAGGTGCGCACGATAGTGCGTCAGCTACCGTTCAGCGAATTTCTAGTGTTGGTCAGTTGACGTTCAGACTGGTTGGCACGTAGTGTGTGCTGCCAGTTGTCTTTTTGAGTACGTTATCCGACTACTAACCCAAAAAACGTATTGGAATAAAATCATATAGTAAGCAATGTGGACTTGAGTTTGAAGTCTGAGGAAATCTTCGAAACCGAGGCTTAGATAAGGGAATAAAGGAAAGCATTGACCGATATGTTTGGGCACCTGCATCCTATGAATAACGGAATAGCATGAATTATGCATGTATATCTGAGTAGAGGTTGATACCGAGGGTCCCATTACTAATACCTGAAGAATTCATTTAGGAAAAGTCCTCAGTGTGCTGCTAGGATTGGCGAAGGTATATATCAAAGTTACGCACATATAGTATCCGATACATTTAAACTATTTAGCCAGTGTAGGCGGAAACTGGTTGTGCTGCAGTACACCAGTGGTTCAGAACTTTTGATTTCAACGAGCAAACTGAAAACATTCAGTTTGTTGTAATAAAGTAATATTTTATATAGGAACAGACTCCGTTTACTGATGCTACGACATTTAATTGCCACTGTCCCCAGCCGTAATGATCCGTCGCAGCTTTTGTCTACCAAACGGCCAGTTTAAACATCTGAAAAACGTATCAAGCTAGAAACATACATCCTAAACACGGCATACATTCTGCATCAAATGCAGAAAACAGAAGGACACATCGGCGGAGCATAGTAGCACTACTACGCAGCCATACACTGTAAGTTTTGGGAGGTAGCTGATACCCAGTCCGCTTATGGACAAAGATACTAATTAGAGGTTAGACGATGGCTGGTAAAATAAGCTGCGCGATATAATTTCCTGTAAAGACAATTCCTTGGTAAGAAAGCCGGCTGTACAGTAGCAGGCATTAGGAAAAATGCAAAATGAACTTGTCAACTTGGAGTGAAACCGTAAAGTGGATGTGAAGCAATATCCGTGTGCTGCTTGCCTGTACTTTTCTGCATATACACAAGGAGTACATGTGACTGCCGTATGCGTGGGGACAACATACTTCAAAGCCGTTGTTGGACCGACCTAAAAGGTACGGAAACAAAACAAAACATCGTGGGCCGAAGCCCAGCAAGCATGTCAGCCAACATCAACACCGAAAATGTCAACCGACCAAATCATCGAAGAAATAAATATCAACAAACAAAATTCTAAAACAACAGCAAGCCATCCAAA
>LUCM01008193.1:0-15342 GCA_008360955.1 Fasciolopsis buskii | reverse complement strand
TCATCATCATCATCATTATCAACATCATCCTCGAAATCATCAACATTTTCATCATCATCATCATCCTGATCATTATCATTCAAAACCTTTGCATCATCAGCCTCTTCAGTATCATTCTCATCGTCCAAATTATACTATCTTCATCTTCGTCACCATCATAATTACAGTCTTACTCAACATCATAATCATCATTTGCAGCCTCACCAACAACCGAATCAATATCATCAATATTAACATCATCATTGTCATCCGTATCATCACAATCGTCAGCATACTCCCCATCGTGATCGTGAAAATTCGAATCAACATTACCCGAGTCATCATTATCATCATTATTATTATTACTATTATTAACATTATTATCACTATTCTCATTAAGGTCGCCATCAACATCATCAACATCGTCATCAGCATTATTTTTATCCGAATCAACTTCATTATCATGTTGATCGCCACCGTTAGAATCATCTTCGTTTTAGAAAATTCTTTTTTGAATGTGTGGTTACGCAGCACTTTTATCCAATTTTCTTTTGCGCCGCTCTCAGCACCACCGTGTCTATTCGGCGATGCAGCTTTTCCACAATGAGTGGCTGCTTTCTTCACACTGAACCCTCCTTAGGTTGCCTAGACGAGTTGAATGACGTAACGTCCCGACTGTTGAACTTGGGTTTTAAAATTCTGCAATGTCATCGACAGTCGAGGTGAACTGGTCAGCCTACGGTAGGTTCAGTAGTCCAACCGTATGAAAATTCCAAAAATCCCATCATGCAGTCCAACATTCAATAATCTAAATTAGTCATGTTACCGCATCTATGAAACTGAATCCCACACATTCACATAACCAAAACGAAAACAATGGTACACAAGTTAAGAAGTAAAGCTATTCATTTTGATGACCGGCATTGATAATGTGTCTACGGTTATGGCGCTTGGAATTAACAGTCCACGATCCCATTATTTCCACCGATAGTCAGCTTGCCCATTTGGTAGCCCTCTATGGGCCTCGATTGCTTTCCCTGAAATGATAAAACCTGTTACATCCCTAGTGAAGAAAGTTAAAAATAATGTTAAACAAGAACAAAACAAAATATCTACAAGCCAATCTCCTGGCGTTCAGGGTGCCAGAGATCAAATAGAAAAACAAACAACACGTTGGTGGTCCAAAGGTATCTAAGGATTTCAAGATCAAATTTAATGACAAAAATGTGAAAAATGGTCTCAAATTATTCGCTCCTGCTGACGACGCTAGCTCGAAGGGCGATTGAATATCTACACTCTATACGTCCGGCATAGCTATCAGAACCTTATGAAAAACAACCGCCTGAGTTATGATCACTACAAGTTCTCAAGCGCTTAGAAGATAAATGGAATTTATCAACTGCCTGTGAAAACAGAAGCAGTTTGAGATAGGAAACTCTTCTGAAAAGCACACTGTAGAGAAAAAGTTGCTACTCGAAACCATGCCCGGATGGACACAAAAACACGAGGGACAGAGCTTAAATGGTCCTATTCTAAAATGTTTTGTTTTACGCCTAATTAGTCGCCACAAGCCCAATATTCAGACAACGGAACACACAGGACATATGGTTGACTTGACGAAATTATGGGCTACTTTCTCAAGTTTAGTGCTCAAACCTTTTGCCACCACCATGCAGACCTAATAAACGCATACAGTTTATTCGGTTACCGCGAGAGCCGAAACTGATACAAGTATGAATATGCTATCAAACATGACGCGCCAATCGCAGATGCCACCTTCCACCGGCATTGGCCGAGATTCTTGAAACTGATTAGCAGTACTGGTCGGACGTGGGCTGTTTTTCATAGAATTCGACCGTTGGATGAACTGCGTTCACGAACGCCGTCTGCAGCGTTGAGAATGGAGCTTCAGGAACCACTTGGGTTGGCGAAGTTCCACACTCAAATTCCTAATTAGGTCACCTAGTCGAGCAGTGCAGGTGGATAGGTCGAACTTTAAAACGTCATATCATTAGTGAGAGATGCTTTCTGCGAAAGCCTAAAGATCCTGAGTGGGAATGGCCATCGGTGACTATTCAAAAGATGGTGAAAAATATTTCGTAATACTAGCTAGACTCCTGTGGTTTTTGCAGGAAGAGCAAATTCCTAACCATTAGTGAAACTGATAACGGTACTAATTCTCCTGCGCAGACCACGGATTGTGGGTACTATCCGAACCTCTGGTGTTCACGACGTGCTCATGGGTAGGGTTTGCACTGTTGCAGTGAGATTGGATTTGCGATACGGTTTAACAACACAGAATTGGACCGAGGATTTGCGAAGATTGTCGGTGTTTGAACACCGATGTACTCGTAATACTAGTAGAATAAGGTGGGAGAGTTGTTTAGCGACTCTGATGTTGGGCTCATAGGTTCCGTTCACACAGCTCATTCAATCGAGCAGACACTGAATTTGAAAAGGTTTGTTTGGTAGAGTGTTCCGCTGGTCTACGCCCACCATGTACGCTGCCAGCCCCATCCCCATCACTCCTCGAGGCAGGAAATGGTCGAAAAAAGAGTCAACTTGATTAGCCCATGATGCGACGAAAATATATAGAAAGCGCAACCAGTGTGTCGAGTTTATGTGCAAGTCATGCAACGGAGTCCAGGGTAGCTCTGGAATTACCTACAACTAGGGCCAATCCTAATCGTGACGACTCACGAACGAAAAAATGGAACATTTGACTCTGGTTGTTGGCCCAAAGACAGAGAATGCCAGTGATGCTTTTGTCCGATGGCTGCTTACGTAAATGCCTTACAAATAAACTAGCAAACGACTTTCAGTTATCAGTTGCTCTATGCTGCTTTCAAATGCAATCTGAATTTTAAGCCATATCAGGACATGATCAGTGTTCCCGAGCTACCAAGATCGACCACAGTTTGCGCCACTTTTACGAGCATAAGTATTTCTTTAGGTCAGGTTGGATTATCGAGCTAGGTCTCTGAGATCCCCCGAACATAGCAGTTGAAAACCTTAGTCAGTGTGACTCAATGCTGCAGTCAATGGTGATCGTATTGGAAACTTTCCGCTTTTTTCATAGTTTTCTCGTTTCATAATCTTTCACTACTATTCGCTGCTGCGATGTAGTAACCAAAACTAGAGCACTTTGGTTCTAAGTTTGCACAAACTGGACTGAACTGGACTTAATCCGGTGACAAACTTTTACCCTTTTCTTCTTTCACTTATTTCATCACTGGAAACCAGAAGGTACATAAATTACCAGGGAAGCTGCCGAGGGAACATACTGATCGACGGAAGGAGGAAACCAAATAGTGACCTACAGGCTAACACGTCACGATCGTGACCGCCCAAAGAAACCGGACGAAATTCCAATATCTTAACAAGAACCGGATGTTCGAGGTGTGAATGTGTCTGTCTTTTACAATCTGGCCACTGGATCACAATGAACTTTTGTGTGGAAACATTCGTTAAGGTTTTCAGGAATCCAAAGCTCAACTTGTTTTAACAACTTCACCTCCCAGATGACTCAGCCAGATAGCCGTATGCACTACTTGTAGACGCTTACACGAAGTTGGCGGAGTATTTTTTGATGAGTTCTCGTTTCAACGTAGAACAAAATAATGAAACCGGAAAAAGCATGTTTACCTTACTTTCTCCTAATGCCGTATTTATCGAAGTACTGATAAACAAGTAAGCTTCTACGTTGGAGCACGTGGACCCAATTTTTTTCCAGTGGTAGAAAAATTCACGTAAAACTTCGTACTCATCCTACTCCCGTCAGTTTTCCCGCGCTTATGTCTGTCAAACCTGAACTCATTCTGTTTCACGCTTCTCATAGGTTCAGAATACCATTCACAGGACCTAAGTTGTTTCCCGCTATCATTCTGGCAGTACGAAGTACGAAGACCTCGCAAATGAACACAAACTAAGCGACAGGTGTTCCTGACCTCTCATCGGTTTTTAGCATCTAAGCACGTACACATTCTCGCCAACCCCGCTTTGCATCCGGATTCTCAGAGGACTAACTCTAGACAACATACCGTTCTACTGTCAAAATGTTTCAAAATATATGACAATAAGAAGTGAAAAATGTTTCTGCTCTGCCGAATGTCAGCTAGCTAAGTTACCGCATGATAATGTTCAACTGTAACTGTGCTGTTCGGTAAATGTTGTTTTTGTGAACCTACTATTCACAAATATCCTTGACATTTGTTGGGTGTTGTGTCTCGTTCTCGTTCTAATTGTGGTCACGAGTTTAGTTGTCGACCGAGGTGCTTTGAATCTCTGTTTACCTATTGCGAGTCCAAGTCCCTCGTGGAATCTTGATTGGTTTTCAGATGGGCGGGGTTGTTGAGCTTGATTTTCGGATTGTAAACTAAGCGACCAAGACGCGATAAAACTATTCAACCTGTACCACGATCAACATCAGAGTCACTGAGAGTCCTAAACTCAGTTAAAAATGGGCCCATAGGTCTAACTTTTGACTAACCTATACATGCATGCATACAAAATACATACATACACACATACATACATACATACATACATACATACATACACGCATATATGTTTACTTGGTTTTGGCTCATCGATTTCCAATGCTTTTGTATTTTATTCAGGGTAAGGAGAGCGTTGTGACATCCTTGATGAGAGTTAATTTGCAGTTACTTCCATAAAAAGAAACAAGCGCTGATCAGGTTAAAGTTCTGACGATCAGTTTCCGCTGCCAAATGGCAACCAGGATCATACATACTACAAATTTCATCGACTGTACTTCGAGTTGTTTTCAATTTGGTAACTGCAAGGTGAATCTACGAGCTGGTGCTAAAAGCGCAAAGCTGCTTTATGTCGATTCCATGACTCATGGGTCAATGAGGGCGGATCACGTCTGGGAGACGAGATTTTCCAACAATCCCGGCAGAACTCAAGTGAATGACCTGAACAAATGCACAACAAGAAGCGGGTTAGAGAACCACCATTTGCCCTATTTTTGGAATAGGAAAAGTTTTCTGATTCGTGACAAACTCACAGGCCAACGGGAGAGTGAAAGTCAAAGAAGACATAAAGTAGCCGAAAGACGAGAGGCAACCAGCCAATGAGCCCCATCCTCGATGGACCTACATAAACCGTTTGATTATGACAAGTAGAAAGCCAGTTGTGCTGACTGGCCAAGGGCTATTTTGATCGTTCTTTCTCGATTAAACGGGGTGGAAATGAAATTTAATCAAGGCGATCGGATGAAGCCAATAGAGTTAACGATCCCGATACAGAAACTTTAAAACAGCAGCGGTTGCCATCAACGCTACATTACTGCTTCTAAGGGTTTTCATGGTGTATAGCTGCAAACAACATCAAACCGTCCGTCTCATTTTGTTCCTACAGCTCTTGAAATGTGTCATTTTGAGAAGAAAACGAAACAAAGATATTTTGAATTTCGCAAAGCACTGATATACGGCTTCGAAATCCTGCGGTCGAAAAGGGGATTGGTGCTTAAACACCGTTGACTTCGTACTATTAGTGAAATATTGTGGGAGAAGTTTGTCGATGAATCAGAATTTGGACGTAGAGTACTGAGACCCAGGGTTAAGCCTTTGAATAGCCCCGAATGGTTGGGAAATGTTTTACGTATGGTCACAGAAAAACTGCCTAGCTTACGCCGTTTTCCAAGGCTGTTAGTAGCTGGAGGATAGGTCAAAGTGGCTCATGGTTGAAAAGGCAAAAAAGTATTAGAACTTTAACCAGTAGACTGGCCCCTGTAAGTATCGGTAGCCTAGAGGATTGGGGTCCACGGGGTTCTCTCAAGCCACCATTGAATACCTTGGGTGATATGGTTCAATGTCGTAGTCAGTGGCATTTTTTGTATCCCAAAACTGTTCTCCTCAGGACAGGTGTTCAATTTGCTATTCGGACTTGGTCATTTAACATTTCTCATTCTCTTTGAGTTTCTGGCGCTGTGAGCTAGCAACCAAAACTAGAGGACGTTATTGATTGTACAAACTGGACTGAAATGAAAACAGCGGCATCTGCGCCATGTTCTCAAGTTGATCGGATTTTGTTATTTACTCGTGAGAAGGGAATTCTGCAGCAGTTAATTTTCATGCTGTAAGCGAAGCGCTGACTCCCAAAAAAGATTATGAATAAAATTGAGTTTTATGGTGCTGAATGAGCCTCATCATTGGAGAATGAAGAATGAAATTCTTGTAACATTTGTAAATGTGTGAATGGCTAAAAATCGGTAGAATGTTGGATACAACTAAAGTGAAGTCTATGTACAACAAGCGTAACTGTAGGCTTACAAACGTCTAGTCAGGTAAAGAGGTAAAACAGCGGAAATTCCAAACTCGCCTGAGGTAATGCCATCTCGAAATAAACCTTGAACAAGAATGAGCAAGCCGGAAATATAAAGTCGCTGTTTGAGGTCAATCGGCGGACAGCGTCAGCCTTACTGTAGGCGTGATCCGCGCTAATCATTACCAGTCGATTAGACAGGGACTCGATAAAATCGTATCCGATAAATCAATAAATTTCCATGTGGAGCAACCACTTCGCTGGAGAACTCACCATTATTATGCCTGCTTCGGTAGGTTTTTTTAGTATTCCCTAAGAAAAACGTTTTTAAAACAATTATGACCGTTTTCTTCGATAATGTGACAATTACAACTTTCTAATTATTAAGCGAGTATTTGTTCATCTAAAAATCCAAACGAATACGTAAACAGCAGGTAGGGAAAATAGTCTTATGTCGGAACCTTTTCAGATGCTTGATTTCAGACCTTAATTACAAACCCAATGATCACCTGACAAGCTTAATAAGGAAACAATATGCACAGCTCACTTCCAAGGCAAGTGGAAACGTGAATGATAACAACAACCACAGTCCAACTTTTCATTTCATACGGAATTAGCACACTTTTGGGGAACATGTTGGTAATATAGCGGACCTGTTACTCGTCAATTCCGCGCATCAAGGGCAGAAGGTCGGAAGTTCAAGATCTATGAGTCATGTGATCTCGTGCAGGCCCCCTTCGATTACTTTCGGCTGTTGAATGGTTACCAACACAAAAGGAGAGACTGGGAATCAAGTCAGAACATTTCGGAAGTCACCATGAATTGCCTGATTCGAATGTTGCTACAGCTAGTAGAAAATCCAGTGTGATAACATTCTCTGATCTGTCACACTGCCCTTACCGACACGCACTGGAAAGAAGAGTCTTCACAGATTTATCAATACAACCGCACAAGAAGAAACGTAAAATGGTTTAAGGTTACAGGTATTCTGGTCAGTTTCGGATCTTATTCGATCCATGTGATCGGTGAGGCTTTTCTTAACTGAACACTGGCTACGTTCATATAGTTCTTTCGGATAACCTTCCAAAGCAAAGCCCAGATGAAGAGCGTTGCGTGGCTCAGTTGAAGCCACATTCGCTCCAAATACTCCAGAAATAGTTACTGGATCCGTATGACCAGTTTGATAGTAGACGGCAATTAGTGGACTTCCAGCTGGTAATCACATTCGATCTACATTGACGTTATACGATTCTCTCTTAACATGCACTGATTTAGGGTTTTTCAGAGAGGAGGATTGCAGGCATTGTGATCTGCAAAGTGAAAAGTGGGAAGAAAACTCATGAGCCGATTCCCAGTAAGCGCATCGGCCAGCATCAACACTTACTTAATCAGAATCAAGATGGCGGCTGACAACCAAGCCGTTACACTGCTGCTCCAGGATTCAAGGTAAAGATCGTCGATGTCGCCATCAGCCTACCCTGTGCAATGGACCATGGTGGCTGTGGAACATGCTCCTGCAACTTCATTCCTAAGATAGGGAAGTAATAACTTAGAGTTTTCGAAACCATTTCGTTAGGTATTCCATCTGCTTTTGAAAGAACTTCTGTCGTACTACCACGACTAGTGCTGGAACTAACCTCCCGGAAGATGAACCCCGACAAGTTTTTCCGTGGAGACCAAGGAATGACGCAACCAAGTGGAATTTGTAATACGTGGAACGCAAGGCACATTGCCGGTTATTTGCGACCAACAGTTTCATGTGTTGAAATCGTCAGCACAGCTACCAATATTGATTCACTTCCCGTCAACTTTTCTATTGCGCCGTGCGAACATAATCGTTCTAGTACAATCAGCGAGGCCTCTCGTAACCAAACAAGTAAACTAAACTGCACGGTTCTTTTCCGCTCCGTAATGTAATGTCTTTGTGTCAGATTCATCGTCCTCAAATTTTGCTGCACGAGCCTTCGGTTATGATAGAAATACAATAATGAACCGCTCAAAAGTAAACATACAAATCGACCACATGGCTAGTACAATGGAAGCGGACAGGTAAACCAAAAGCATTTCGCTCCCACTGCTCACTGTCTAATTGTTCCTAAGTCATCTGTTTGCATATTAATTTAATCTATTAATGCGAAATGTCAGATGATCCCAGCATGTAATAGCAAGAGAAAATTATTGGATTGGTTTAGCCATCCTCTGATTTGATTGGACATCAATTTAGTCAACCGTTGTACGAGGAGTCTCATTTGCCAAATTGCCGTTGAGCGCTGTTTGTAGTCCCATAGTTCATGTTGCATGCGCATTCAGTGTGTTTGGAGTCCGGACAGTTGAAGCTGTTGCATCACTTGATAAGCGATAATGGTTCCGGCACACGGAAGGAAGGTTTCAATCCATGCTGTTATTCATCGCGAATGATTTGACTGACGAGAAACCAGATGCAGCGTGTTGACTTCTGCTTTAGATCAGAACGGAGTTGGGTCGTTTCGGTTGCTCGGTTCAATAATTTCACACCGAAATGCAAGTTTTCGATTGTGTTCGCGCACTACTGCGCAGAGGTTCGCGTTACTCACATGAAACTGATAATCTTCTTAGCTGAATTAAGATATCCTAACGTGGCCACTAGCCGGTCGATTTCATTTCAAGATTGACTTCACAAACAATCTAAAACGAATTGGAGACTGTGAGCTTAACTTCAGAGTGAGGCCCTGAGACTGTCTTAGTCCCACCTCCCACCACGTACCACGCCTAACCCTGACGATCAAGCGTTAGTCGAGGTATGAAATTGGGATAGGCTTGTTCCGGCGCTTGGGAAAACCTCTTCCGGTTTTGGAACTAGAGAACGGATCCCCGAGTTTCAAAAAATAACAGTGCTGTCCACGCCGACCAATTGGAAAATAAACCGATTTGAAGGTTACATTTTGTTCTGCAGACAGAGCAACGGTTAGTTTACCAAGTTCGTAAAGTAAAGATGTTTCACGATGGAGCCATGGTTCTATAGTTAGATTTCGCTAAACAAACGAAATGATGAACAAACGTGTCACCGCAGTTAGCAGCAAAAAGTTTAATGATAAGCGCACAATCTGATCGCAGTCTTGAAGTCCTGATTGGTCGCTTTGAAAGTTGCGGTGGTCAAGAAAAGTGACGATACTTTACTTTTGTACGACTATAGCTGAAAGAACGAACAGTTTGGTGGACTGAAACCACATTAGTTGATATAAGTAGTAAAAATTGGATTCCTGTCCCGAGAGACCAGCACAGCACAGTGCATCCCATTGTGAAACAAAACAATTCACATTTTATCCCAAAATGGAGGGAGATCTCAAGCCTCCATTCCAATACAAACGAGATTTCTCATTTTACCTGGTAACCTGACTTTTGGACGTAAAAGGATCATTTCCCTGACGGAGTTAACCGCTTCCATCGGTCGAGACCTGACTTGGACTTCGGGTTCTCATGTTTGGCTTCGTTCACGGCCTTCTTCATACACGTGGAAGCCCCAAAATAACTGATAATGGATCATATCTATCAGCAGACGACCAAAGACCAAGAAGAACACGTCTTTGTGACGTGAGTACTTTGATTTTCCAATACACATCTGATTCACCCTTTGATTAGCAAATCATTTCGATTTCATTCGCCCCAGTAAGAGGCTGTAGTCCACATTCCTAGTTCCACTGTTTTGCAGCACGGCTCACAACATAACTCCAGTCAGCTGACATCGCGAACAGGACGTTCTTGCCACAGAACCGACCAATCGATATCAGGTTACTGGCAATATTAAAGAATGGATGGAGTAAATCGATTCAGAAAACCCTTGATTTTTTTCTATGGCTCGTGAGTAGTGAGAACTCATGCGACAAACTCAGACATCCAAATGACACTTCGCTAGTCGTCCGAAAATTTTTTCCGAAACGTCACCAAAATTTCGAAGTGAATCACTTCGAATCAAGTAGAACTCTTGTTGGAAATTGATATCAATTTTCAAGAAATTCACACAACCTGTGAGCAATCTGAAAATGTGCGGATATCACAAAGATCATTCGATGGCACATTTTCGCGAGTCTTGAAATACACCATAGAAAAACGCACCCACAACACTAACAGAGGGCAGATAATTTTCTAAACTAAAAGATGTGGATGGATGCGTGCCCAGAGGCGAGTTCCGTTCGCATTCATTTTCCAGTTTTCGAAACTCTGCCTGTCATGTCTCTAGCACATTTCGGTACAACAAAGATTTGTGGCTGGTCAAAAATTGTTTAGTTTGAGATGGACAATTTGGATAGCGTAGCTTGCAGAGTGTATACGGTTTGAATAGAGAGCTATCTGTCTAGTACAAACTTTATGGCGGAAACACCCGAATTCGATTCCGGGGAGTGGGAAGTATGGTCAACTGTAAAGGGTGGAGGTGCATCTATTAGTTTGCCAGAAAATATTCATGAAAGTGGCTACTCGACTTCATCCAGGAGTGGGGATAATGCAAAATGTAGCTGATACGAACCCTTTGCCGTGGAATGTACACGGGGGGGGGGTGAAATATCAAGTTCAAGTGAGCATCGCCGCGCGTGACCTGTATCCTAAATTTGTTTTATTAGTTTTTAACCTCCGTTTGTTTGTTTTTTCCAACTTCTGGTTTCACCTACCGACCACCGAGATTCCACTCATGTAGCAAAGCTTTGATTGTGACATTTCGATATTCACATGTTCAAAAATTAACCTATCTTGTAGTCCTATACTTAAACTGTTTACCAGCCACTGTGACTTCTCCCGATCCCCAACCAATTTGCGTTGCCTAAAGTGAAGCTGGTATGAGGGTAAATTTACCGGGCCTGAAGAGCGTAGTGCGAGCAAAGCAAGTTCGAAAATTGCGTACCGGATGACCTTTAAGAAACAACGCGAGTGAGTTATGCGGCCCTTCAACCTGTGCTAATCCACGAAGCTCCGCACAAGGGCCTAAAATCAATCGCAAGCAACAGACATGTGAATATATTGAATGTCCGAAACCCGGGGGAATCAAGTGCGACTGAAGCACTGTTGAATGACGCGCGGTTAGTAATGAAGTTCCCGTGAGGCTTGGTCATCGTCAATCTTGTCTGAACACGAGGGAACTTTGATAGATTAGGCCGATAGAGGCATCATTATTGCATGGAGGGCATAAATGCAGTCATTTGGAGCAGACGATCAATGGGGCAGGAAATCAGAGTGGTGAGTCATGTTTGACAAAGAAACGGTGGTGGGTGGATCAGAGCTTGCATGACAATAGCCACAAGGTTAGCTGACAGAAAGACTGAAAAATTCGAGCAAACGAAGATGGTGTCCACTTATGAGCAGCAAACTAAAGTTCCGGTGAAAGTGAGCCTGATTTACCGGACGTTTCTGTTACCTGATCTGCAGTTATTTGCGTTACGAATTTACGACGGTCACCCGGTCATTATATATTTAAGGTACTTTATTATGGGGCTCACTATAACCAAACGTAACAAAAACGTTGCACAAGATCACGTGCCGTGCTCGTCTGGATCAACCCCAACTGTACCGTTTTATGTTAATCTAGCTGACTCAGCACTGATGTTGCGCCCCAGAAGAAAAACGACCAGCCCCCTTTACTTTTTGAAACGGGTGATCAGCGCAAACTAGTTATCAATCGATGGATCAGTACAAAACCTATAAACCACAAAGAAAGTTCGACTTAACTGCGATGAGAGCCACCGTTGTGATCTTCGGGCATAACCAGTTGATTTCATAAGAACAAGACGCGGCTCAGCGGTACTGAGTCAATCAGGTAGTGATTTTCAGTAGTCTGAAATCATAGGGACAGCGAGCCTGGCTACTTTGGTAGGGATTCCCACGACAGTATTTCAACCAGCGACTCCTTCCAGATACTAGGATCCGCATAGCTATCTCCTCCGTTTGAATTACGAGTCACAAATAAGATTACACTTCAAACTCAGTCTCCTTGGCGCTGACTGATGTGGCGCATTCCGCAATATTCACTCGGCACCCTGCATCATTTGACTGATTTGACTTACGGGGATTTCGGATGACCACCACCGGTACCCTGTGAGCTCAACTAATAGTTCGAGGCAGTGTTGTAAACAGCAACACTTTGAGCGGAGATAAAACGGTATTCACAATCTAATCCAGTTCATTCAGCTGATCTTCAACCCGAACCCAAACACTTGCAAAAGGCTTAAAATCACAGCGGAAGAACAGAAGAACAAATATCCATGAGGACGCAGTACTTGGTTTCCAGCTTAATGTCATCGAATGTCTGGTAGCAACAATCAAACAAACATAAATTACACCAAACTATACTTAGGTGCTGATGACTTCATCACGACTGGTGATTTGTGTTCTCGAAACATACGTCGCTTCAGTGATAAAAACCATGACTAACAGAAATTTCCAAAGCCAAAAACATGCATAAATGGAATTAACAAACAACAACAGAAACTGGGAAGCTATCTATTTCTTGATTGTAACTGACTTTATTGAAGAGGACATGACGCTGATGAAAGTACCACACTGCTACATCAAAATAAAGGAGCAAAGTGACCTTGGTACTTAAGACGGAAATCTACAAGCTGATCTTCAGCATTTCAGATGTGGTGGAAATTTCATCGTCCTGCACTGTTCTCCCATCCCATCGTGATTCTGGCCGCAAAATTTGCATAAAGAATTGCAACAGATCAGAATTCTTTCCAAAGGTTCATGATGCTCAATTCGTAGATGGCAACCGGATGTCCCCTATGATATGAGCACGTGATATGGAAAGGCGACTAATAAGAAGCTCTGAGAGCAAACAGATTGAAACCCGGGGCAGCTAGCTGAAACACAACAACGAACAGATTGAGTCGTAATTCGATAAGATTACGATTTTCGTGATGTTTCTTCGTGTGAGCATATGATTTGAATTTCGACAACCGAAATATGAATCGTACGCAGAGAAAAAAGTGAACTGAAAGAATGGACGGCAGTTCCACAGATGGACACAGGTCGACAGATGGGAAAGTAGATGAAGGCATGTGCAGAAGGTGAAAACGGGTTAGATGTTAGATGATAATGATGATGACACGTGTGTACGCACGCGACATTCAACCTGGAGTTTGGACGAATGTTGGGGCACTGGGGAAGGGACTGAAGGGTGTGAGCGGGACGGGTTGGTTTGGGTAACAGACTGTACAACAAGGCAAATGAGATTCGTCAATGGACTGATTGTGTCTGCATCAGTGTTCGCAATCCAAGACGGGTACAGTATAGGGAGATTCAAAATAGCTATGCATGTATGTATGCGCGTCTGTTAGTCAGAAGCCGGACAACAGAAAAAAGGAAAGAGATGACCGGAACTCGATCGTGCATGTAAGTGGGTGAAGTGTCCAAACGGTGTACGAGGGGAGTAAGTACGGATCGCAGATATGACAATCCAGATCGAGTTCACGGGCTGAGCGGAACGAAACCGATTGGAACAAAGACAGACGATGAACAAGAATGAGCGTTTTCTGTTTCCGGAACAGAGCGGTCTGAGTTTCGATAGTTGAAATAAGAAAACAAAATAAGTCGCATAAGGCGAGTGTATTTGTCATGGGATTTAACATTAATTCGACTGGGATCGAGAACAATGAGTGAGGCAATGTGCATCATTTTGTTTGCAAAGAGAATCCCTGTGAATTTACATCCTCACTGGAAGCGGATGGGCGAGAAATAACACACTAGGATGGGCGCGAGGAGTTTGGCAGCGGAAGAGTTGAGGAGGGAATGGAGCCGATATCGGTCCCTCAAGAAGTATTTTGTTCCCAAAAATCTTTCTCATATCCCTCATGGACGTGATCCAATAGCACTTGTCGACGACTTTCACAGTACCGCGCTTTGTCCTGCAGCTTCTGTTTCAGCTCATTTAAAGCCATACTGGACAGATCACGATCGAGCAGCCCGGAGAGTTGTTCTGTCGCCAATTCCAAATCACTCTGATTGCTCTCAAATATCAGAGAATGATTGTTTTTTTTAAGGAAGAACGCAAATGCATACGTGTACATTAATGTGCGCCGACAACTGCACAACACATCGACCACTTTGCGGAAAAATTTTACATCAATCCAAGAGGTCCCGTGTGTTTGCATTGCTTCCATTTTATTTTGCACAGATTCGTACAGTCGGGCTTCGAATCGAAGGGATTGCCAGTGATTCGCGTAACGATTGAAGTAGAACAAATACCGCTCCAAGTCCATACGCGAATTAGCCTGTGCATCCCGAGCCTGTTTTGCTGTGGCTTCATCGTATCTGTTGCAATTGTACCAACGTGCCCCGTGCGGCTCCCATCGGTCCAAACACAACCAACAGAATTCATGCTTACAGTCCACGTTTCTGCAGGTCATGTGATTGCAACCACCATTCTTCTCAATCGTTGCATGACATTTGGGGCATTCCTTGGTATTGGCCACAATCCAGTTGGTCGTCCCCGCGTCGTCGCCTATTCGATTCAGCCACACTTTGAGCTGCTCACAACGGACCGGATCATGCCACGGCTGACCGCATGCGAAACAGAATGTTTCGGTGCAATTCGAACAGTTGATTGGATGAGGCTCACGTGGACCAAAACAACGGGCCGCATAACCACAGTCTGGGCCCGGACACCAGGTCAGAGCGCGGTTGTTTAGCACAAAACTGCTGCATATCAATTTCTGGAATCGTCGATGCACACTAGGATCGTTGAGCATCTCAAAAACGAGTTCGTCCTCGATGAGGAAATTGCAACCGTAAGAAGGACAGTGAATACGGTCGATTTGATTTTCACAAACAATTTTCCACTTGAGGTACCGCTGCCAACATACGAGACAGAAAAAATGTTGACAAGCAAGGCCACGCATCTGGTCTGTGTTCAAAGGGGAAATTAGAGAATGGGAGTTCAACTAGTCAGAGGAAATGAACGAACGTATAGGAAACGAGAAAAAGAAATCATTGAGAAAACATAAGTTGGCGAACAAGCTCGTCTTCAGTGATTCGTACTCATGCCATTACATCACTATATATATATATATATATAGTGATGTAATGGCATGAGTACGAATCACTGAAGAC
>LUCM01008192.1:3498-16100 GCA_008360955.1 Fasciolopsis buskii | reverse complement strand
TGTGCCCCCCTACTCATTGCCTCAAAATACACTTTTTGATGATAACGTCAGCAACATGAAATACTGCTCTGAGCCTAACAGGTGCCAAAGTTCTTGCTGGAGATTCTAATTGTCACCGGAATATGCTGGTTCACCCTTCCGACCCAACATTATTTCCTTTGTGGCCTTCCCTTTTCCTTAGAAATGCATCCTTCATGGCGGGCTGGACCACCAACAGCGTAACTATCCAACACGGAACCTTAATGTTTCTTGAGTTGATATCTTACGAATGATAGGCGCTTAACTGCGTTGCAACGTCCACTGAGGTCTAGTTCACCTGGGTTGATCATCTGCCTGGTTAGCATGAGTCTTCATTTACATCTGCCCTCCTGATAGGGAGGAGGGTTGGATTACTCTTACCTACCTAATGTGCGTATTTAAGAGCGACTGAAATCGCGGCCTACGCCCTTATTCGATAATTTCAACTTTGGGACGCATTTTTTCTATCAATTCAGAAGCTACAACCGGAGGCTACGCTACCAGCTTTCATCCTCCTGCTACTAGAGTGCCTCTGAAGCCGATTACTCCATCCACACCTAAGCATGCCGCCCAAACGATTTATCTTGACCGAATAAAGCTGTAAGCTCGCTTAAACTCCAGCAGGTCCTTATTCATGACAGAGATTTTCAGCGTTTCCTGAAATAAGATGATTAACTTGCATTAGTACTGGATACAGAGAGCAACCAGCAGAGCTGCAAGCTCTTAACGCCAAACCCAAAACACTCAGCACTGGCAACAACTGCTTAAATGCAGAACTAACTCGGTTCTCAGGCTACTCAGTCCCGTACTACTTCAGGACAACAACAGACCTATCGCTAAACAATCCACTCGGAGATCTGCAGACATCTTTTGTGGAAAATCTCTGCTTGCAGACCTGCGTCTGACGTTAACGATAACGAATCCCTCCCTACCCCATGCCAATATCTC
Source organism: Fasciolopsis buskii (assembly GCA_008360955.1). Classification (NCBI taxonomy): domain Eukaryota; kingdom Metazoa; phylum Platyhelminthes; class Trematoda; order Plagiorchiida; family Fasciolidae; genus Fasciolopsis; species Fasciolopsis buskii. Next base: position 15,134 of record LUCM01008192.1, on the reverse strand, counting down.
GCCTAACCTACCAGGAGTCGATATTCACAGTTGTATCCTTCTCCGTAAGGACGTATAGCAGAGTGTTAGGTATGAAAGACCAATCATGGCACACTCTGACCTGATTCCATGGCCTCAGGTCGCCGGTCGCACTCTAGCGGAGCAACCTATCCCAATTGATTTGTTGAGCAAGCCATGTTCAACTTATCCCATTCAGATGCCCGCCACCTGTCCCGTCACAGTGGAAAACCTCTGGGATTATACCGCGGCTCACAAAAAGGATGCTCACCGCCTATGACCTGAAGATACTATCGCCGCTACAGCGTATATAAACCCAATGCCCCATCATAGTTTTCCCAGGATCATTGGAGGGCTGATTAAGGAATAGTCTTCTATGGCCCTACCTTCTAGAACAGATAACTATTAACACATGGTCAGCAGGGCTTCCCTTCGTAAGAAAGCCTTGCGGTACCTGTCATGATCTGACTGCCTGAACATCTATTCACCGGAGGCCCTGCAGTCTGGGAAGATCAGTACTATGCCATAATCTTTCTCTAGACATGAGACAAGCTTTCGACCAGAATGTTATGCCCACACCTAGGTGACTCTATAATACCCTCCTTTTGATTATATGAAATACACAGAGATAAATAAAAAAAAAATTACAAAAAATAACATAAAAAAAGATCTCCCATACACAAACAACAACAAACAAAAAAAAAGAAAACTCCGTCCTATGATGGCATGCCTACGGGTTCATGATTTGAGTCAATGCGATCGTGGTTTTTCATCTTATTTTCAATTTAGAAGCAGATAGTCGCAAGTAAACCTGGCTTGAATATCTGCAAACCCTCTGCAGATCCGATCTAGTGTCCAGACTGGTGTGATCACAAGCGCGTCTTGAGTCCCTGCTGCCTCTTCCTGTTCGAAAATGATGTCTTCGATGTTTTCGAACGGCGCTCCCGTTTCTCCTTCGCACGAATGATCGGATATCTAATTAAATGTGCTAATATGCCTTTCGCTGACGCTTTAGCAGAATTCAGCCCCGTTACGTCCATTATCACAGGACTTTATTTGCGTCACTCAACTGCTGGGCAAACGACTGGCTCGACCAAATAGCCCTTATGTCTGCGCTCAGACTGCATCGTGTGCCTGGTGACTGTGCATTTAGCACGATCCGTGGTCAACCGATCTGGGCGCTGTACAAATGCGTTTTCCCCTAGAGTGAGATTCAAGCTTGGAACCAATCCATCCCCGTCAGCAAATGCTCAGTTCAATGAAAAGTCCGGCGGCCTCTGGTCTCCTAATGCTACAGTGTCCCTGCAGCCCCTAATACTTCTACGTGCCATGCTCTCGTACAGCAGTGCGAAAGCAAATTAAATTATTGGGCCGTTCCACCGACTCTGAAGTTGAACCCCGAACATAACACCTTTTAGGACCCACGTCAGACCCATTATAGAGTAATGCTCGTCTGTCTGCTGCTAACATGAGGTACCATGCCCCGGACGAGTTTTTGCGATTTTTGAAAACAGTCGCAGCGTGCATTTACCAAGCAGTTAATTGCTACGTCTATCAAGGCGTCCACCAGTGCAAGGTTACCCTGCGTCGTTAAGTTTAGAATGCGTGGTAAAGTTTTAGATCCCTGCTCGACAGCTGCGTCCCGCCGTTAGGAGACATGTACCTTCGCCACTCTACTATAACGAATTATTTATCACCAGGGCGACAACCTACTCGCGTCTCCTTGCAGCCTTCCGTGGGTTGTTAGAAAGCGTCCCAACTCCCGTTACGTGGCGTAGCATTCCTAGTATTGCAATCTCCCGTCCAATAGACACGGTAGGAGTCTGCGAGTCCACAATAGGTATCTAAGTTCTAGCAAAAGGATGGCAGTCACAACGCGGTAAGCTGTCCGCGGTAATTTTAGCTAATGGGTACTCCGATTTAGAGTAGACAACATTAACTGCTTGGTAAATCGCACGCTGCGACGTATTGTCTGACCAGAATCGGTGCAACTAGCGGGTAGATCGCAACATGACCATACGATCGTAACTAGAGCAGTAGAAGACTATTAGAGGCATGATTACTCGACCTGAGAAGGTGTAGTGTCGATGTCCGCTCAGATCGGAGTTAGACGCATCCAACAAGAAGGCCTTCATTGCCCATCTCAGCTCTAACCCAAACGCAATCTTGGATTGTGTTTAGCATGGCATCCTGGCACAAAGTAGCTGGTATAGATTCTCTACTGGTCAATTCTATCCCTGAAACCCTTCGCTTTCACGTGCAAATAACCGAGCTCTCAATCCATATAGGATGTATATACCGACTATCTAACCAGAATAGTTTTGACATCCGTCTTCTCACCCAGATCCCCCTTTATCGCTCTGGTCTCTCCAGAGTAGCGCTCCTATTGATAAACTAAAAGTAAAACTGAAACTAAAACCCTTCTCTGGGAGTGACCACAATAAGATCGCATGTACCTTCCCTCTTCTTAACAAACCTTTCTAAACCATGTGTACCCAATATTCTGTCTTTTCTTATATTTTTACGCATTGGGACGAAATCCCTGACGCTATGCGAACCCTTCATTGGCCCAGCCCCTTTTATCGCTTGAACCACAGAATGCTGCAGACGGCGTCTACGCAAAACTTCTTTTCACTACTAATCATCTGTCTACTCCGATCACCCAACATAAACCCAGGAAGCCCAGTAAGGTTTGTCAGTTCCAGCTGAATTCTTTAGGGCTCAAAATATCTGCAATAAAACGGGAGACTTTCCGTCTTTATTGCAAACTAACCGTTCACAACAAGAATTTCCTATTGAGTCCAAAACAAGGTTCCAAAGACAGGAAATTTCTGCTCTTTGGTCGCTTAACCCAGGTTGGAAGACCTCTCCTATTCACAAGGCTCTCTCGCAGCCCAGATCGCTGGCCATTCCGAACTTCATCATATTCAACAGCCTAAGCCTAGTCCCCTGTAGACATCGCAGAGGCATTCAATACCTACTTGTCTTCTGCTGTTATTATTGGCAATCTGCCGAATTGTGAAATCCGCCCCACACTAACTTCGGTTATACTATCTTCCACTTCATTCGATGTTGCTGGCATCGTGAAAGGGACGAAATGCACGAAGCCATTCTACAGGCTGGGTCCTAATTCACATTGCTGGACCAGATCTTCACCTGCTCACTCCGAATTTGACCTCGATCTCCATGTCTCGCACTATCTTCCCGTCACAATTATTGTTGAACACAACAAAAAGGGTTCTGTGCATGACCCTTAAAACTTTTGCCTAATTAACCACACTTCAGTTCTATCCAGGCTTATGTAAAAAGTTGTTAAAGATCAGTTGGTTAACTTCCTTACTAACACGGCTACCAGTGGGGCCGATATTGCCTCATCTGCCAGTTTGACAGGGAAAGACGCGTTTCAACGGCTGAAAGGACTTTACAATGTCTGCTGAGGGGATGTGTTCGGCGTTCTGATTCTCTTCGAGGAAGTTTGGTTCGAAGAGCTGCTTGACAAGCAGCTAATTTTCGCTCAAGGTGGCGAAAACCTCGATTAAGGTTATCGCCACAGACATCGTCAAAGGTTTTGCGAGTCTCTCTGATCTTGGAAATTTCACCAAACGGGAGATATAATAAGACGGATTCTAAAACGCTCCGCGGCAAGCTAAGCAATGTTGAACCCATTGACTAAAACTCCAAAGCGATGAAACCCAAGGAAAGTATAACTGCAAGAATTCGCGGCAGGTATGGTGCTATTTCACATGAATAGCTTTGAACGACATATCTAGCGTCTACAAGTCACAAACGAATTCACGGGAGGGGTCCCAAATTGGATACTTTCAAAACCATGCACTAATATACAGCAGGGCAGAGAACCGTTAAGGTTAACTTCCTCAACTTAGTTACAAAGAATGCTGATTTCCGCCGGTCGATGCTCATATTTTGAGATATTTCGTAAGCTTTTGACTGTCCTTCCCACTCCCGACTCCTGGCCAAAATGAGGAATTATTGGATAAGAAATCCATTATTATCTTGGCTATCATCTTATCTTTTCGATCGCTTTCAGACAGTCAATATTAGCGGTTGTTTTCTTCAGCCCTGTGCTATTACCACTGGCGCTATTCAGGGGAGCGTCCTTGGTCCTCTTCTATTACGGATATATTAATGACATCTCCAGAGTTATTTGTCATGGCACCCCATTGTTCTTTGTCGATGACATTAAAATAGTCCATTCCTTTGAATTGGTTCATTTAACTCCACGCTTTCACTTATCATTGAAGACAATGGCTTCTGACAACTGGTGATCCAAGTGGTTTATTAAATTCCATTTCGACAAGAGTTCACTAGTCAAATATATATGTCATGTTGCCCCGGGCTCCCTCTCCAGGAATGGCACGCTTATTTCTGCATCATACAGTCAGGGATTTACAGCTACATTACTCCAGCTTTTTCAAATCACATAAACAAGCCCAACACCAAGCCGCCATAGCTAAAAAGCTGCTACAAGGACCTTAAGGACATTCTTCACTGAACATGGCTGGATTATTGCTTTCAAGCCCCACGTTAAGCCCTTATCAAATAATGCGCGATTAACTTCAAGCATCTGCGTAAAGTTGATCGAGTGGCAATGGCGGGTGTGCAGCGATACTTCACTAGAAATCTCACAGGTCCTTCACCTAGCCAAATCTCCTGGGCCAAGTGTGAGCTGGTTGGGCTTGTATCACTCTGGCCTCCTCGATTAAACTTAAACCTTGCATTTTTCTTCAAGTTATGCCGTAATAATGTTCCCTTTCCTACAAACGCCATAAATAGCGCTGTCAGTCCCCGTATCAACTTCTTAGTAGATATTTCTTGTTAAAATAGCCCTGACTCGACCATTTTTTCAGGGCAAAATTCTTTAAAATTGCTTATTTCTAACTATTGAACAAATCCCCTTCTTCCCTGTGATCCTGCCCAATTTTAGTCCGGTTCAAACCCAGACGGCAAAGCACTGGATGTCCTGTTCTTAATTAACCTAACAGAAACCATCGTTGTACTAGATGGGGCCTGCGAACATGGCCCAGAAGTCTAGTTCATCATCAAGTTTTCACTGCACTCACCATCTGGGATTCATGAAACTCAGCTTCACTTTTCGTTACATTACTTTCTCGCACGTTCACACAACACATTCCTTGAACCACTCTCCCGCCTGTGGCGGATGTACCCTCGTTACTATTGCCATAGGCGACTAACCGTTGAGCCGTTCACAATGTGGGTTGACCGAAGTGTCAACATGCTATTCGACGAATCAATGCTGTCCTCAGAATCTGAGTATAAAAACATTTGGTCTGCGTACTCCTTGCATTTTATGTCATCTTATCGTCTTTGCTGTATTGGCGGGGCAAAATACGCCGTTCATGGTAAACCCGACTCTATAACTACCCCTAAAACTGATACTATAGCTCAGTTCCAGTTAACGATTTTTACGAAGTAGAAGCACTACGTTGCAGGTATACTGCCTACGGTTCACTAACCATCATAACCCCAAGCTACCATCCATGTCTTTCTATTTCTTTTTTTGTGTTTAAGATCCCACTAACAAGGTAGACGTGCTATTACCGGTTCCGTCTTCGTAAAGGCAATTCTAAATCTGCTATCCTATCAATTCTGCTAGGAGTCTGCTAGCTAGAGCTGGTGCTCGAGTACTGGTCCGTTCAATCAAAACTACGCTGCTGATCGCCTTAGATACCCCAACTAGAATCTTCCCGATTGGGTTACTGATGCCGCTGGAAAGGCTCGCGCACCTCCTATTCCCCTCCCGCACTGCTGACTAGGATGACAAGCTGCGACAATAGAAATGGCAGCATAGGGGACATCTTTGGCTAGTGTATTTAAGGAAAGGTTTTACAAAATATTTCTCTTCTCCAACGCACCTGCCAGTCCAGCTTACTGCCAGCCGCATACAAATAAAATTAGCAGTCTTGGGAGTTCCACATAGTTTAAGACTACCTTGAAAGCTTTCCTTCACCTTCAGCATGTTACCGGTCGTTTTATTTTTGTCAGATGCGACTGTCTCATCCAATTTGCATGGCCTTCCACCTGGTTTTTGCCACTTCCATCCGACCATCCTATTATCATTCCTTCTTGTAGCCTCAGCCCAAATTTTCTGACCATTACTTAAGGCTCTTCTTCCTTAGGGACTCCAGCCAAATCTCGACAGCAGCCGTTGAGCCCCGAACATGTTTTGCTCCAGCGGTGCCCACAATTGGTGCACCTAAACACGAAATGACTCATGGTCTGCTTCGCGTAAACAGTTCCATGAAACTTTTTATATTCTTGTGAAATTAGTTATCTAGGTTTGTTTTTTCACTACCAAACGTGTGTCTCTCGCATTCTGGCAAATTTTTCCACCTTACAGTTTGATGCCCGATCAAAACAGGTTTCCACTCATCGCTTTATCTAATTTGTTTTCTGTTATTCGAGTTTACTCACCATCATTCGAAAACAGATTTGATGTCGCCTTGCGCAGTCTTCTCGCAAATCGAGATATATATAATATTATTATCATTACCACTACTAATATTAATATTTTTAATGCCTTAAATGTGTCAATGAAATCTGTACGTTACACCATTCTGGAATGTTCGCCCCCATTGGATTGGGTTCCACATCAGCCGCTTCTTCAAAGCCGGGAAGATTTGGTTTCCCCAGGCCATTATTAGCATGGGTATCTCGGAACCCAGTCCACAGGACTGAACGGTAAAGCTCCAAAACCGTTGATGAACAACTCCAGAGTGCTTTAGAGCGGTGTTCTTTCACCGTCCCTCGTATCTACTTACATCAGCGATTTATCTAATGGCTTCCCTTGTCACCTGTTTAAGTATATTGATGATGGCGCCCTCGCTGAACCAGCTTATAACATAGATGATTTTCGAAAATTTTACCAACTACCTATCGTCCCTTTGCGATTTTTTTGCGCCAGCTGGCTTAAATCTCAGCACATTTAAATGTTCCCTATTTCCGATCTCTGACACTTGGTCGGTTTACCCATCCGGAACGTCTTCCAGCAAATCAAAGGCACTTACCAGAGTTGATTCTGCAAAATACCCAGGAGTGACTATTGATAACAATCTGAAGTGGACTGCAAACATTTTGATCTATGTAAAAATTTTCCGACCGTTGTAATTCCACATCAGGAAGCTTTGTCATTACGTGGTGAAACAAAGCACCATCTCCTAATTTGCATACTAATGTCCTTTTCCAGTCTTCCTTCACTGTTATCCAGTCATTTTTCTAGGTTTTCTGAAAACCGACCTTAAAATTGTTCGCCGGGGACTATCAGTTATTAGCCATGTGTCATTCGTAACACTGACTAAACAATCCCTTAATATACGTGATCAACACTTATCGGCATGTGAAAAATTGGCTCACAAAATTCCTTCTGATCCCATTCATCTTCTGCGCGATGATCTTTCAAAGTGTCGCTCTCGCATTTCTACACGATCTGCTTTTCGCTCCATACATTACAGAATCACTATCTGCATGCACTTCACTGTCCCAGATTTAGAAATCATTTTGACAAACCGCGACCCTTGTTTAGTCAAATTCCCGAGCAACCTGTCATTGTGTCCTTGTGATTATTCTTCGGCGAGTTTCGCTCTCATTTTTTATGGTGATGCGTGCAATTTTCCCTATTTCATTGTGTACCCTAAGATTTGTGACTAAAATGCGACTTTATTTTCTGTGCGTAAACTTTTTACAGTACAATACAACATACATTTAAGCCAGGACGGAAGATGATTGACGAGAGATAGAAACAAAAGCAGGACCTGCAGTGGATTTTATTATCCAGAAAAAAGACCTGAAACGATTAAACTGCAGATAGATACATACATCTACCATCTCATAAACCTCGTCATCTTAGGTTCGAGTAACACTTTACAAAAGCAGAATAATACGATCAGCTGGAAATGGAGATGTTAAAGATACGTTGGATACAGAACTTGTTGCTAGCTCTTCCTATGCCAGATAAGATATATTGGCAATTACTTGAAGCTAATAGTGCAGGCTGGGTTGGAAAAGCAATGTAAGCAGTAGCAGATAATAAGGAGTTCTGGATTAACACAATCTACATGTAGAATAAATAATTTGCAATTAAAATGATGAAAACAAACACCAGAAATCCATCGAACTTTGCATTAAATAGGAAAAATGCTAAAATAATGAAACCTGACTGAGCACATCAACGATTATGTGGAATACCGTACTCCTGATATGTAGATCAACATATTTCCACTGAACTCCACAAGCCTTTTTGTGCCACATTCACGGGTCGCTTACAAGTTTTTCTTGCTGGCTTGCAGGTCGTTGCGTGCATTCTCTTGCGCTAGCTTCGGAAGCGGTGTCCGACGGGGTGCCTTGTTATTTTGCCGGATGTATCCCCTACGGCTATCCCATCCCGGCCCGTTTGAAGTGCTTATGCCGCTGGGCTAACCACGCAGCCAGCTGCATCCTGTCTAGCCTTTATTATTGATTGCACCGGACTCAGTGGCCATCGCCATTTGCTTTATTTCTTTCACTCTTTTGCATGAAGTGCACTCATGCGCCATAAATTCGTTGGCCCTTGGAGGAGGCCTAATTTTTCATGGATTTCGCTCCGCTCTGTTGCTTGAGTTTTGTACCGAGTTAATTAGATTTTCAGGAATGCTCTGGAGAGAGGCAATGGCATACAGTTTACTTTATGTAAAATATGCCGGTTTTCTGTTGGGTTTTCACAGTCTTTTGGTTTACTTGTGTTGAAGGGCTTCCAGCCGTATTGTGCGTGCAATTTTTGGAGCCAGTAGCCATTACCTCGTAGTCACATACTGCCTATGTGCACATTGATTGGTTATGACGTAGGGGGCCACTAAGGCGAGGTTGACATGAGAAGTTCAGAGACACCGAAGAAATAGTGCAAAACAACGAGGAAAATTTTACTTTAGGTAAGGTACGAAGACAGCCCTCTTCGCCGAAACTTGGCAGCACATTTTTGCATCTTCACTGAACGCAAGTGAAGAATGTGCTGCCAAGCTTCGGCGAAGAGGGCTGTCTTCGTACCTTACCTAAAGTAAAATTTTCCTCGTTGTTTTGCACTATTTCTTCGGTGTTCCCGAACTTCTCATGTCAACCTCGCCTTAGTGGCCCCCTACGTCATAACCAATCAATGTGCACATAGGCAGTATGTGACTACGAGGTAATGGCTACTGGCTCCAAAAATTGCACGCACAATACGGCTGGAAGCCCTTCAACACAAGTAAACCAAAAGACTGTGAAAACCCAACAGAAAACCGGCATATTTTACATAAAGTAAACTGTATGCCATTGCCTCTCTCCAGAGCATTCCTGAAAATCTAATTAACTCTACCTAACATGCCGGTTTCTAAATCTGCGAGTAGCACTTACCTACCGATAAGATTTCTATTAATGCTGCGCAGTCTAGCTCCGTCAGATTCCTCCGTGCGCCACGGTATACGAAAGAGAACATGAAACAAGTTTCATCTCATTGATAGACCGTGTACCACATGCGGATTCGCTGCCTCAACCCTATTCGTCGTAAAAAGGCCAAAAATAAACACCACTTAAATATTTCGGCTTTAAACTTATTGAAGTCATCCTTTGTTGAAGCGAATTGTAACTTGTGCATCCACTGGTGAGTGCGCCCGCTGTTGCCTTTAAAAGTTAGGGGCAGGCTGTCACAACGATGACGCACGTTAATACTTAAATGAAAACGGCGAAAAGATAACTTTGCTTCAGGTTTACCATCTTGAAGGACGTTTTCCTTCCCTAAGACATGGCCAACAACAATCATTTCCACGTTAGCCGTGGAAGGCACCGTGTCCTTCTTCGCACTGATCGCATGACTTTAGCCCGCCCGGTTTTCTTTTGGATCGAGCGCATAAATATTGACCGCCCTAACCAGCCATCGTCAGGTACCATGGCGTGCCAAGGTATATGCCCACCGCAGTTCGGCTGGTTAGCAGCATCTGCTCGAAATCTCTCGGAGTACCTATCTCCTAAACGCTGAACAATGTCCGACATTAAAACGCAAATCGTGCTACGTCCTCCCGCTCGGGTAGCTGCAAAGTACCTTATTAGTGAAATAAGTCTTGCGCGCCAGTTATACTGTTAAGGCCGCCTGTTAACCGAAAATCACGCCCAAAACCATTAATGTCCTGCATTTTTAGTATCCGGTTCAATTTTCTCTTGCATAACGGCAAACACCCCTGTCAGTGCCAAATTTTCCATTAAGCTTATCACGTGCGCCCCTGCTTTGCGATTAACTTACAATTCCGCGAGTAATTACCCTCGCCAGCTCAGTGGAATTAGCGGTTTTGCTGAAGGCAACAACTAGCTACTTTGAAATACTTTCCCACAACACGCAACATGACGAAAGCTAGACATTTATTATTTGGAATTATGCACGTAAAGCTAATTGAAAAGATAGAGGACTCACTTACCAAAATGAAGATGTTTGCAACGCTTATGAATGAAGCAATATTTTACTCGATAATTGGCAAAAGAAATGGAGTAGTGCGGTGGATATTAGTGAAGCCAGTTCTCCAACCAACGATGTGTTGTTTACAAAAGAACATCAGCGAAAAATTCACGATCAAGTTATAAAAATTATTAAAATAAATAAAAAGAATGTGCAAAAAATTATACGTCGTCCATGCAAACAAAATATGCTTCCGTAAGAAAAGCCGTGGCAGCCATGAGAGTGCACCTGACATAGTTTCCGGTAAACCACCAATTTATGTCTTCAGCAGCCAATCAAATCAAGCCACAAAATGTAACCAGGATTGCCCACAGCATTTCCAGAAAACCCTACTCTAGCAAGCAGCAATTATTTTCGCAGGAGCTTTCATTTTTCCGCATAAAACCACAATTTCAAGGTAGGCAGCTTATAAGCATCTCGAGATATGGCCTTAATGCTTCGGTGTAGGAGTCTTATTTAATGGACATGAAAGGCAAACAGCACCGAAAAAGTCAGTAATTGTTAAAACGGACCAAAACTGCTGGAGGGAAGCGTGCAAGTGAGCAGTGAATGCCCAATGTTGAAATGAGGATGATTGAGGACACTCATCATTTTTGGTGGTTCCTGTACATGGAAAAGTAACCTAAAGCTTTCATAAATGTGAGAGGAAAAATGATAAGGGATTTGGGTGCGAAAAAAGAAAGGTCGTCGGAAGTAAGAAACTGGCAATTACCGTTGTATGCGTTGGATAAAGTACCTGACGCCGGTGAGCCAGTGTGAAACGAGAATAGGTATTTTCGTCTTTTTCTTGTACTTTAGGGGTCAAAATTGATGGGCGTTGCCGGCGTAAGGATAGCGGCCGGCGTGGAAGGGAAACTTGATGGGATTTTTGGGGGCGGAAATCAGAGACGGTATTTGAAAAATGGATTTACGTGTGAGTGCTTCCGTGGCAACTGGCTGTCAATGTGCTGGGCATATTAGCTACGGTCGGACGGTTCCAGATTTGAGATCTTGTGGTAAAGAATCCTTGTTTACCCGTAGCTAGTTAGCTTTGGGTACCGCAGTGTGCAGCCTCACTGTCCAAGCGGACTTGTGGCAGGCGTGTCAGTTCTTGTTGAGGGCTCGTGCAGATTAACAGCGATGTTTTCCTGCAACGTAGCCTATG
>LUCM01008190.1:8850-36467 GCA_008360955.1 Fasciolopsis buskii | reverse complement strand
TGCGCATAATGTTTATGTTTGCTGTTCCGCTTAGGTTTCTGTTGTGCGAAATGACGAATAGGTTAGCAAAAACTTGGCCGCTGCCCACTTTATCGCGATGACTACTGAGCACTTTTCTATTGAGCATGTAAATCGTAAGAAACATGGATTCAATGATCAGGCCCGGCATTTTCAGATTACTGGATGCGAGTTATTAGTTATGTATTGCGTTTCAACATCCACCACGGATTATGAACGACAATAATGTCGTTTGTACACTTCACTCCTCTTTTACATATGTGACTGAGTCAAATATTCACGTTATGTTACCATTAGGATAGTAGTTGAGGTTACATGCAATGCAGAGCACAAAACGGTTAAGCAGTTTAATAATTACTTGTAGACTGGGAGTTCTGGTGTGTAGAATAAAGCTAGACAACCTTTGTTTTTAAATTGCACATGAGATGAGCCAGACAGGTCAAACACCGCATAGAGACAAGTGATTTGCGCGTAAATTGGCTTAGGGCGATTATGGTCCTCCATTAAGTTCATCGCATTGGAGTCAGTTTACCTTCTTCACAAGCTAATTCTGTTCTCATCAACACTTTCGCATTTGGCTTCATGCAATCACGTTTGCCTACTGGAGTTGCGAGATTGTTATAGCCAAAAACGTAATACTTCGTGTGGCTGATTGAAAATGTGGTTGCGAATTAATGAATAAATAGATTTAGACTATTGGAAATGTGGATTAGTTGCAGCCCAATCTAAGCCACTTGATTTGATTCTTTACCGAAACTAATAAAACAGTGAAATTCAGTATCCTAGTGGCAGATACATAATCGGTGATAATGAAGTTTTAACTAAGAACCGTTAAAATTGTCTATTCAACATACCTAATAATGTATATTCAGAACAGATGCCGAGGTCCCTCACAGGCCACCACTCAATGTAATGTCGGTTTCTTTCAAGCTGTCAGAAATCCTTACCATTTCTACCGTAATTCTATTTTATCAAAATGCCGGGTGTGGAGATTTCGTATCACGAGTTTTGTTTTATTAACTGATGCATTGATCCTTCTAAGTAAGCGGACCGAACTAAATAAGGATTGTATCAACAAAACCAACGCACCATGTGCTGTTTTTTTCGCTTGTTGGAAGATGTTGTAGTTTGCCAACCAGTCTGGAGAAAGCCCACATTGGGTAGCCGAGGCGTTGACGAATTGTAGGATCTGCCAATAACGCAGCGTTCTTAAAATTAGGGCATATTGGATCCTGAAAATAAATACCCTGCAGCACAACTAGATAAGGAACTTTTGACAGGATGTATCTACCCTGTGGTTCATTCGTGATGATGCCATACGCAGTTCGTTTGCAAAGACCATTTTAGGTTGCCGAGAGGCTCACACCTAAACTCTTTAATATTCGCCGATATTAACTAACAATCGCGTGCAAATCACATTCAAAACTATTGCATTTTCACCTCAGTTTATTCAGTTGGGGTGATTTTTTAAGATCTTCAAGAAAAATAGTGATTTTCGAGAAAACATTTTCTGATCCCACAGTCGACACTTGGAGAATATATTAGGGCTCATAGATTTCACTGTGAAATGGTCTCTTGGTGATCACATGGTTTGGTGTCGTGTGACCTCCACTGAAATTAACCTGGAACAATTGTTGCGGTAAGTGATTTTTCGATTGCCTTACTGATTATTGGTGATGGCACGTTAGCGTGAAAAAGCAGCTACAAATAAAGACTGGAGACTTGGTTAGTCCACTATATCAGTGAATAACAAAGCGTTCTCATGACACTTTAAATCGTTTTGTCCACCCAGTTGCATAAATAAACTGTCGAACAGGAGAACAACAAATTGCAGTATTATACTTGAAGTTGGCGTGATATAAAGGAAGTACGGATTGCAGTCCTTATATTATTTCTGCTATGAATTTAATTTCAAAAACTCAGATTCCCCGGAAGAACCTTGTCTTAATTTTGGTGGTCTCAATCCCCCGAGTGCCAGTCCCAATGAAATGCAAGAAAGTGAGACGAATAAATGTACTGGATTTTATTAATAAATAAATTCACTTGAAGTGAATAAAAGGACGGGACCGCCGGATCTGTGGGAAATTTGTTTTTCTGTCTAAGATGATATAAGCCGAAATAAAATACATGGGACTTGAAGTCGCCTTCGAACCGGTTGACCGAACAGTCTTATTTAGCAGTTTACAATAGTATATATATATATATATATATATTAGCGGGCCTTCGTTCCAAACTCAGTCGAGGTGAGTTCCTCCATGGTTATCGAGTGCAGCCGATCAGGAATATCAGAAGACAGCTAGTAGGTCAAAGCCAGTAGGGCGACGCGAACGAAATCTATATTGACGGTTACTCGAGAAATCTTCACGTCCAAGGAGTGGACGCAACCGTCCGAGATAACGTTTGCAAAACCTTCGGAAGTACGAAAGTAAGAGTGGCGGGACGGTAGTTGTCGGGTCTATGTTTCATGTCTTGAGGTAGGAAAAATGATTGCGTTTTTCTACGAGGATTGGCAAGGTACTTTGACTAAGATAGGGAAGAAAATGTTGCAGTTAACTATAGAGTAGACACTTCTGGAGGATGGTTGGATCGGGAAGTTTGAAAACGATTCCAGCCCTGACCAGTATGTCCAAAAAAGACCCAAAATAGACGATGGGCAGGCATACGCAATACGTGTCCAAGTCACCGTAGGCGACGTGGAGCGATTATTTCAATCAGAGGACGACTCTTTGCGCCCTACACTCGACGGCGCACTTAGTCATTTTTCAATTAATGTGCCCACCAGACAGGAACAATGTTTCGGAGACATCGATGGTGGAATACAGAAAGTCGCCGGGCACTCTCAACACCGAGAGGCCAGGACTCGCAACTGTAAAGGGGAAAATTACGAACTGTAGCAGCGTACACACCTCTCTTGAGGAAATGCCGGATGTCTTGGTGGCGCCACAAGTGCCGCGCATTGACAAAAATTGCTCTGGCTTTCGCAATTCGTGATGTGACCTCCTCCACAACACCTCCGCCAAGTGCGATCAGGCTCTCGAGGTACTTGAAGCAATTGACTACCTCTAACCGATCACCACAAAAGATGAGTGCAGGCAAGGGCTCCTACCGGCCTTGAAGAGTTATCGTGCATTTCAAAAATGCGAAGCCCATGCCGTACCCACATACCCAAGTTGCCAAACGGTCTAACGTGTCTTGAATTGGCTGTGCAGTGTCAGTCACCTAGGCGATGTCATCAGCAAACTGTGTTCTCCAGGAGGAGCTCGACTCCACCATCTAAAAGATCAGATAAAGCGTTCTGTATAGCATCCCCTATGACAAAGTTGAAAAGAAATTAGGATGTCAGGCAGACTTGCCGTGCTCCACGAAACATGACGAAGGGTGTTTTAGTCCCGTGGGTACTTTCAGATTAATTCCAATTACGCGGCATAATACGGCAAGGCTGCCTCATTTCGCCATTCCATATGGCCGACGATTGAATGGAGTATGCTTTGGATTGTCGCAGGGATGTAAGTGTCGAACTAGCAAAAGGTGGAAAGCTCTGTGATCTCGATTATGCAGGTGGTCTTTTTTTGGCTTGGTAAAACACGTGCAATGTGCAGCCGACAGACTGACAAAAACTGTAATTTCATCGATGTGTGTTTTACACGTTCGAAGAGCAAGGCATTGTCAAAAGACTGGATTCCATTGGTTCCGAGGTTGACGCTCGAAGGGGTGGAGCTAACAGTTGTCGGCCGCTTCGTTTGTCCGGGGGTTGCATGACGAACGATAGTAGCACGTTAGTAGACGTGAGCACAAATGGATCCAAGGCCTGGGTATCTTACGCTGGACTGACGCACCTGTGTCGCCTATTTGACACTTTGATGAAGTTGTACGGTAGTGTGCACTTAGTTTTGTTGCGCGATCATGAGGGTTTTTGATCGCTGTTGTTTGAATAGTGTCGCTGAAATTTGATCGGGTGACTGCAGCCAATAATGTCAAAGCTAGAAATTAAGTACTGAATACTAGTTCAAGTATCATTCTGTCACAGCCTAGCAAGAATAATGGATCTCATTTGTTGGGTCACTTTTGTGTGACGAACATCCGTTCACCACATCGCGCCCTGTTTCCTGTTCTTCCATCGAGGTAGGATCCACATGAAAGTCGTCAGATGACATGGGAGCTTGAAATGAGAATATTTCCAGGAAGTTTAGATAGACTAGGTAAATCACGTCTCTCTATGATTGGGAAACAAAAGATTCAGAAACCGGTTGATTGGTGACGCTGAAGGACCTGGCACCAACCCATGAGAGGTGGCCATCGTGTTATCAGTTTCTAACGAATCGGAATAGTTGGAAAAGTTCGTTTGTACAGATGGATTGTGTTCCGTGCTTTGGCTACCATAGCTTTCTTTTCTTTCCTCGCTCTTCTGTAGGTCCCTCCCATTTTATCTTGCTTATTTATTCCTCCTGTAGTGACCAGTGGCGCTCGCGCCGCTGTTTGACGCTGAATGACGATGATGACATTGGTATTAACAACAATAATAATAATAATGTTAATAATAATAATAACGATAAGGCTCTATGTGCATCCCTGGTCAGCACTCTACGCATCTTCACAGACTGCTGCAAACATAGCGTTCATAGCAAAATTTCTAATTGTAATCTTTGTTGGAAGCCGTTCTTCAAACAGCCACCTTTTAGTCAGCAGGTCGATAACTCCTTGAGGATACGTCATCAGCAGTGTCAGTAACCATTCAGTCAATCCACAGGCAAGTGTTTTGTTACCGTTAGCCAACGAAAGATTTGTGTATTCCACGCAGTAGACCCATCACGATGCATGTTTCAATGGTCTAGCCATTTCATTTACGCGTCACGTTCACATTTCCCAACCAGTGGTAGCTTACTGCCCACCTTTCGTACTACCCTATCCATGTCACCAAACTGTTATGTCGCTACGAAAGCTTTAGAATACCCTCGATCAGTGATATCTTGATGGTCCAATTCCCAGCGAGAAATAACCATGAACAAGCACGGGGACTTACGTCTGGGTTAACGGTGCACACGGTCCTTTTTTTTCTTGCTGAAAAGGTCTAGAGGATCTCTAATCATGGATGACTATAAGATTTTCTCGCTCAGTAAAAGCTTTTTCACCAGTGACCATTCTTGGCTCTTTTGGTCTGTTGATTTTGAAGCTCCACTTTGCTCTCCTTCTAATCGGTAGAAATCCTCGAAGAACAGGAAAAACAGCAAGGCGCCAGCCACACAGACTGAGGTAAGCCTATTGTTTATGTTTTACTAGTATTCCGTCTGCACTTTTAATGTACTGTTATGTATTTAGGATTTCACAGCTTTTTTAAGAGCTCTTAATTATAATTGCAGTGAAGTTCATGGGCGCACAGATGTTTAAATATGTCTAAACAACTATCAACAATCCCTGCTTGTTGATATTTTGACCAGAAATTATCATATCCTTCCTGGTGTAAATATATTCCAATTAGTGACAAAAGTGAATAGGTTTTTTAGAACTAGTGGTTCGATCTCCTCTTTCATTAAAAAAATACTTTTGTCAGTATACTTCAGGTACCAAGCGAATTGCAACTTCTAGTGCGGTTAGGCAAGATATATTAGAGGACAAAATTTCCATCAAGTCTGTGTACGCGTTACCCCCCCACTGTTTGATGCTAATGTTATTGATCATATCGACCTGGTGTTTGTAACCGGAATTATGAACGGTCAACTGTAATTAGAGGCATCATCGCACTCTCATAATCGGTCTCTTCAGTGATCTGCTTCTTTGATTCACACTGACAAAGATTAGGAATGGGCTGACCTGTTCTACCGATTTTATGAAGCCTTGTGACTACGGGTTTGACTGTCAATATCAGCGCGCATTTTATTTGTTACTTGCGAAATGAAATTGATGATTTACCTTATCTCCGGTAGAATCTGTTGGTGAATTTGTAGACTGTATTCTCTTCTGTTTTGCTCGATGATCTTTTATCTTCGAAAAATTGGGTTTATCGTTCAATTTGGACCCATTATACTCAAACTGTAAGTGGTTTGCTCTACTTGTTTTTGATGCTGCCTTCAATTGACACGTAATTACTCGCTTAATCACTTTAAGCAATTTAATTCTGGAGCCTATATGCTACAGATTTTATCGTTGTTTATTAACCTCTGACCATCTTTTGATGATTTGTAGCTTCCGGTCATTATTACCAGTCCTGATCCAAGAAAGAACAAATCCACCCTTTTGCTTAACGATTTCAACAGGCGGTCCCATCTCTTGTGAACTGTGATCCCCACACATGCTTTGTGAGTTTCGTCAATGACTGTGTGAACGGCAAAATGAAAGTGCATTTATGCAGGCCTAAAATTCGGGCATGAGGCTACTGCGTGACGAAGAAATATGCAGTCCCGTAATAGTCATGAATAACCTTTGCACGAACGATGAGTAGAGGCGACAATAGAATGCTGATAAAATTAACTTGATTTCCAATGAAGAGCATCGGTTGCAGACTGTTGATCTAATGATTTTTCGTTCGATTTAGATGTGCTGATCCGTGTTGGGAAAAGACTTACAACAAATAACTTTCAGCGTGAAGAGAAAAGTTGCTACTTCATTAGTGTTTGTGGTAGCATGTCTATCGTGTACGAAAATTAGTAATATTATCTATAGGATAACGTATACGCTTTTTAGATTTATTAAACTATCAAACGATTCTTACTGATTTTGGATCATTCCACAGCGATTCAGGATTCAAGAGACGCTAACGAGCGCCCGATTCACTGGCTGCAAACCCTGTTGAGCATACTTTTTTTTGCCTGTGGAAGATTACATTTTCAGACACTTGTTGCTACAAGATACCGCGACGTACCCCGGAGCAAAATAGCTGGCTAACATTTCAAATATGCCCCAGGCTCACTTACTGGTGACTAGGGGCTGTCGTGGCAATCTTTTTGCGAGCAAAATACAGGTGATCCGCTAGATAAATTTTTTGGGCAGCATACTGTCAACTGATTTCTGATTTCAGTTACATCTGCAAAGTGGGTCTGACCGCATCTTTTTATTAACAGGTTTTCCGATCACTTGCTCCCCCATTTATTAGCCCTGCTGCGATATCGGCTACATCACCTAGAATTGCCAAAAATCCTTAATGAAAACATAATAGAGATATCCAGTTGAATCAATGAAGCCAAGCACCCGTAAAAAACTGCTAATTTCTAATGCTGTAACTCCCTCACGTGCGAACGTTGGTTGAAATCACTGTGAGTTAGTGATATTCCTATAAGTGGAGTAAATTTCGGACACTTGACAAAACTGCACTCAGATAGTCATTCGTGGGATGTACTGAAAATGAGAATGAGTACATCTGGCAAGTTAGGGGACAATGTAGAATGTACACTATATATATATATATATGTATATATATATATATGCTTTTGGGAAGAGATCCTGAGTTTCACTATTAAAAACCAGATGATGAATTTTCCCTTGCCGAGTTACGGTGATCAGATTGCTTACCGGTATTTGAAACAAAGCCTTTCGACTCATGGTCTGTGAACTACAAAAAATATGTGAAATAGCTCAGGCAATGATAGCATTGCCGAGAAATATTCAGCTGTCGAAAGGTTTATCCTAGAACCTAAGATTGTTGAAATATCTCGCCTCTTTTATCCAAGTAATTGGATTCCACGTCTTGAGGAACTGACATCTTTGAATTGAAAACTCCAACCCTTTTTGGAGCCACTTAGAACTTGCGACAAAGATATTTAAATTCCTAGGGCTTTGAAATTCATCCATGATCATAAACCCCTTCGTCGTTAATTCGGAGGACATAAGGAACGATTTTCCGGAAGGCCAAAAGATCTAATTGTCGTTTACTCAAACAAAAATGCGACCAATAATTGTAACTTTCGTTGCAACAAAACGATTTCATCTCTTAGGTCACCTACGAAACTTATTACGGTGCCTAGTGGGTGGGCCATTCTGCTTCAAAATACCCGATTACCCTGTTTGTATACATGAACATATATTGCTGTAGGTGATTAATTGACATCACTTTCATAGATATCTCATCATTTTCCGCTGATGGACTTCTGAATCTCGCACCCAGTGTTAGTTTGTGTTGCACTGACCATTGTAAAACTGTGATGATGTCACGACAGTAATTTGGGAAGCTCGTCTAAGCCCAATCCCCAAAAGGAAAAAACCACATGGCTCTGCATGCGATTCGCGTTCTGCAACTTTTGTGTGCACTGGCAGGTTGACTCGCCCAGACTTGACGTCAAAAGCAGCTCACCCAAGCCATATAACCGGGAGTGCAGATTTAACGGGAATAGGATAATTTATCGGGGGATAGGTACATGTATCCATTCAAAAGCAGGAACTCATGGTACTAGTGGTAATGAAACAAAATAAATACAAAAGAATAAAAGATAAAATATAGTTTGGTAACAAGTTATTGCAACGTAACATTCACCGGGTATGACATTTTACCTTGAGACAAAGTTTACAACCAACTGTAGTGAGCACCTAGAAGATGCCAACTACGCAAAATTGAAGACCATGGAGGCGAGCGCGATATCACTGTCTTTGATTGAGCATTGTTACTTGATGATTTGGCCTTCAACTAATATTTTCCACCCAGCCCTAGTTTGTGCAAGTGGAACACAATGAAGAAGCACACAAGAAGACGTAATTAGCATCATATACTCTTGATTAACGAAGTCATTAAAGGTATAAAAATTCCACCTGACTCTCTAGTACCGAGGATTTCGTAAACACAGGCTCAAGCGATGAGGCACCAGTCACCCCAACAATGTAACCAGAACTTGTTAAGATTTGTTTTTAAGGGCTTAACAAATACTCTTGGTTGTAGTCCTCTCGAATACAGGTCCCAGAAATGCTAAACCTGAAGTATAGTGGTAAAGTCTGTCGATAAAGATGAGTAAAATATTACACAGGGCGATTGTATATTCGAAGACTAATTAGATCATGACATACTCTATGAAGCACGACATGGATAAATAGAACAAAGAAAACAGGGACAGTTTGACAATATCAACTATCTGCCTTATTCTGCCTGCTGTAATAATGCAAATGATACGCTTATTTATTTCTTTAATAGTTGTATGACCAATAGGAAGGAATCGTTAGTACGGGCACCGTGATTGCATAACCCAGGATTCACATTAAAGTGGAACAAGACACAATTCGTGATCAAATAATTCGTGAAATAATGAGATCTGGAGAAGCATCATCACAATGTGTCAACCGTGGTACAACTGAGCACACTTGTTCCGTTTCTTTCGTTTGGTTGGGCTGCAGAAGGTCCCATATCAATCGATGTTTTGTTAAGTCAACGCGTTTTTTCAGAATAATACATCCAGTATACAATCGGTCCCCGTTTATGCACCCTTAGACTGTATTCATCCCACGCCTCTCTTCATTCCCTCAACTATGAGCATCAGCCAAGGGCGTGCACAACTGAACATCATCTGATTAACCCCACACTCATTTGTACATATACTTATAGTAGGTTGGTTTTGGTTGTGTTTTCAGCCAGGCAGTCTACATGTCATTGGCCACTGTCAATAAGCTAAATGTGAGTTACCCCAGTCTGCTCGCATTCGAATAAAATAATATTAAAATTTGCTACTGAACGTTTTGTGCTAAGAAAGGCTGCATAAACTAGGCGTGGCAGCCATTTTTCAGTCAATTGTCATTTGGGAAATAGAAAAGTTCGCTTTCTGCAGATGCAACTGAAACATACGATTCTCGAACCGGGGGCGCTCAGAAATTTCACGGATTTCTTTCACGATGCTTTCGTACAAATCTTGAATGTGTTACTTGCCTTTCACTTATCAGACATATGAAAAAATGCTTATCCAAATATCAGTACAAGAGAGGTGCATTGTAAGTCCAACAGCAATAAATTTTGGTCTTTCGAGTTTACCATTTTGGTTCTCATCAAAAATTCGTAATTTGTCGGTGGTCAAATCGTTGACATAATGGGGTTACATAGGTTAAGGTGCCGGTTAGGCTCTCTGTGTTGCTAGCCACTTCCTCGTTCGACGGCCTCTCGGTAACCGCGGTCTAGTTTACGAAATACTACTCGTCTGTATTATGAGATATGGAGAGGAAGTAAAGGACTACTAATGGTAAATACCGGTAATATGTGCATTAGCTGCCTCCACAAATAATGTTTGTGATCGTCGATGAAGACAGCGTTGAAGTTTGGCTTATGAATAGACAAGGCTCTTAACCCTATTCTTATAAAATAACTTCAATCTTGGCTCTCACGATCCGCTGGACGACAAATAGTCACAGTCTTGATGCCAAATAAAAATAGACAGGAAAAGTTCATCAAGAATCGTAATCATCCGACTTGAACATCAGAATTCAATATACTGATCGTTCGGTTTAAGATATCGTCGTACTCCTTTGGCCTGGTCCGTCTATGAAGCTTTTGATCAGCACTCGCCAACAAATATGTATGTCATCGTCCCTGCACTGCATTACTTTGGGAAATGAGTCATTTTGAGGCCGAGAGTCCCGCCTCCGTCCAGTTGCTGAGCTACTGACTGAACAACGATTTCTCAGTCTTCTAACCCCGAGACAAATAAGATAAAGTTCACACAAACCCTTATATCTATAGCCTACGAGGCCTGCGCAAATGCGTCCCGGTAGCTGACGTAATGATACTAAGTAAGCTTGATCAACAAAAATCTTTGGACCAATTAGAACGGTAGTTTTTATCAGCCAATCACATAACAGTACATAGTTAGGCCATTATTTCAACATCACTGCATCTAAAAATCTGATTTTCACTTCACACTATTTTTTCTGAAACGTAGTCCGTTTTGAATACGGAGACGGCTCCTTTCCAATTTGCATGAGGAAAATAATTGCATTTCCGGAATACTATTATCTGGTTAATCTGAGAGGCAATCGTGTGAACCAGAGCAAGTGATATGTGAACAAATTACAAAATGTTGATGAATAAATTGAGCAGAATAGTCTCGAATAGAAAAGGATGCTTTTAGTGCTCACCTTTTAATTGGAACGCAGTTACACAATATCACCACGACCTGCATAAGTGGGTTTCATCATGGTCTTGCCGCAGCCCTACCCAATGATGTGGTTAGGGTCAAACCGTTTTCATCGATTATACCGAACTGCGTTGTCTGTTCAACATCACACTAGATATGCAGCGTCAAAGATAGACTTGCCACAAAAATCTAGAACAATTTAGCATGCTGTTCTGATCGGGTCATTGATACACTCCGTATTTATTGCATGTGTGTTTACACGCACCGGTCGTGACAGCGGCCAGCAAGTACACAAAAAAATAACTGACGAGGTTCCTAGGTTCGATAACACGTCATTGTTATCATCAATTTAATAATGAGGTGTCGAATTACAAAGTATCAATCATTAACTCATCACCCAAAACCATGATAGCACTTTTAGGTCCTGCCATGTCTTGTGGAGAATCGCCGTTTGTAGTGCCCATCCACGAAATCGCGAATAAGGTTCAAATTTGGGGTTAACCATTATGATAACCAATCATACTGAACTGCCAAGTGCTTCACGGGCTGACGTACTATGGTTTATGTCAATATTGATGCCATGGAAAATACGACTAACCGTCAGGTTAGCTAATTCATATAATAAATTCTGGTGACATGATTACAATGATGACACTTCTAATGAAAATAAATTGATTTTTCTATTACACTAATCACAGTTGAGGAATCCACAGATGTGGTCGAATTCTGAACTTTGATTATATAACAAAATCACGATTTTTTCTTGGACGAGTATCGGATTGTCCATGCGTTTCTTTTTAAGCATTAAACAAAATCAAAAAAATAATTTTTAATCGACGAGAATAATTTACAGATCTAATCTGCTATGATATTCAGCTACTGTGTGAATGATGAGCAGTCAACCTGGTGGGGGGCTAGAGACAACTTTTGCCAAATTCTATTTATTGCTTGTTGCTGAATGGTTTTCATGCAGTTTCAGCATGTTCTTCGAAGGCTTCCACTCAAGAAAATTTTTCTGTCAGTTAAAAAGCTGTTTTTCTTTCAGTTTCCCAAGGGCGCGCTGTTGAACACAGACACACGCGAATGAATGCGCGTACGAGATCTTCCATATTCAGCCAAGAAAACTCTGTTTTACATGAACATTGTGCAAGTCAACATAGAATGCCTTGCTACGCTTATTTGAAGCTCTTACCAATTTTGAGGGCACAGAGGATGTGATATACGAAAAAACCACTGACGAAGGCCATGCTGCTTACATTTTTTATCCTTTATCTTTTAATTCCTTCTGATTAATGAAATAAAAATGTGCATCATCTTTCACGAAGGGGGTCGCGGCCAACAAAGGGCCGCCAAGTGGGGAAGTTGACCGGCGGTGGGAGGATTCGAACCTTCGCGAACTTCACGTCCAAACGCCACGACCTTATCCGGCTGGCCACCGCCGGTTATTCAGGCTAGGCAAAAGTGTATCTCCGCCAAAATCTTGAGGGTTTTCTCATTCTAAGCAGGTAAATATCCACAGTGTAATCCCGCTTTGCATAGTTTATTTTGTCCAACTTAACCACAATTGTACCCAAAAATTGTAATCTTCGACGTTGAGTTCCCAATTTCAAGTGATTCCATGTATGACGGAAGAAAAGTAACTCCTTGCTCTCCATGAGTTGACGAGGAAGGGAGGGACATGCGTGAGGCAACACTGCACCAGAAAATTGTCAGCCCTATATTATCAGTGATTTGATAAAGGACGTACGTCCTGTTTTTACTACGCAGTTTTCGGAGAGTCGGTATGCCAAACAAAGTGTGAAACCCCATCCATGGGAGTGAGATGCATGAGCGGAAGGAAAGCTTGCTACATCGTTCCGTTGTCATCGAAAACCTAAATAATGAGCTCATTTCACTAACCTTATTCACAACATTTCTGCAGTATATGAGTATTTGATCTTTGCAAAGCAAAGATCGGTTCAAATTCCGTCGTGCCACCGTAGTTGCTGCTTTCCTAGGTCAGAATAGTATCCTTAAATATCCTCGACTATAGTGCTAATGGTCTGGAAGCCCCATATCTAGCCTATAGGATCGGACTATCGAGCATTCTTTCGGATGCTATCCAGGTGAACTTTTCAAGTTCCCAATGAATAATTTCAGTGGAATTCAAAATAGTACACTCTCGCCCTTCCTCCCACCCCACCCACCCACTCTCTGCAGAAAACAGTGACCTATTCACTAGGTCTCTCGGGAAGGAAATTAATTATTCAGATTATGTGACTGCTTTCCATGTGATTCCGCCAGCCGATGAGGATTTCTCATCCGGGATTAACTAGCAATAATCACATTTCTGAACTGAATTAGACAGGAAGTTTCAGTGGTTCCAGTGTGTTCCAAGGTCATTCAAAGATAGCGGCCAAAATCGATGACGATGTTTATTAAAGCTGAGATTTTTTTGGTTGCCATGCTCAACTGGCACAAACACGTTAAGATAAGCAAAGAAACCTAGACTTAGACAACCAATAAGCGGAGCGTAAACCAATTATCTTTATTGCAAAAGATTAGGCAACACCTGCGATCTAATGGGAACAAACAACAGATTGTCACTTCCCCAAAAAGTCACGGAATATTTTTACCGACCTTTTTCTGTCTTCACACGGTTTACTATCCAGGATGGAACTCCTCATGAGCATCAATCCAACGCTGATAACAAATCTTCATGTGGAAGCTACTGTTTCAAATAAGAAACCTCAGAAAATGTCTCGTTGCCCCCACTCTTTTTGTTTTCCATTTTTTCAGTATGCTTTATCACTCCCTTTCCGATTTCACTCTAAGATCTCTGTAGGGTTTGCGTCCTGGTATTCTGTTATACAATGAAGTTTTTCTGTTATAATTGAGTTAGTCAATAAAGTTTATCCATTGGACGTTTTCTTTACTGGGACACTCCCGTTGGAATTTCTCCTGGAGAAGACTTTTGAAAATGTTCCAACTTGTTTGTTTGGGAAAAATGCACATAAGTTCCATTGGAGATAACCTTAGTCGTATGAAGAACAAGATCCGATGATCGACTGTTTGGGAAAATCCGAAACATGCCAGCACAGCTTATGCGGCACTGAACCCTAGGGAATAGGGCAACTGCTACAAAGCAATGACTGGTTCCTACTGCCTATATGTACATCTGTAGCCGAGTTGAGCGTGAGGCCACCCAAATGATTGGATAACGCGATTAGGTAATGGATGTCACTCGCTTCTCGTCGTAACCAAGGCTATTTTGATGTGAAGCTTGCGTGCTTGTTTGCTTCCTCGCATGTGTGTTTGTGTTCATATGAATGTTGTCCACCGGAGAAACGTGTGGAACAGTCGCTTTTGGACATAGAAGTCAGCAGCTTGGTGCTGAATGGAGATAACTTCTACGATTACAAGTGATAGCATCCGGTCGCGATGGATCGATTTGCAGACACGTCATAAATAACTTAAGACGCCAGGTTAAGAATCTTCGTGGTGCGCGGTGTGTTTAGTTCACTTTGACCAACTTGCTGCTTCATAGCACCAACTACTCAAAAAGAAAGTGAAGAATAGTGAAAGATTGACTGCAGAATAGTAATTTGAATAACTTTCTGGAAACTCAAGGATTGCCAACACAAGAATCCAACTGCCTGCGACACTGAACCTTATCACCTATCGTTTCCAATCATCGCTTGGGGTCGGGACCCCGTGGACCCCAACCCGTTACCCTAACCACTCCCATGTTCAAATTTTCTGAACCCCTTACCCATGTAACGGACTGGGCACTTCGGTCGATCCTCCAGCCATTACCTGTCTCGGACAACAGCGCACAACAACGCAGTCGTCTTGCGAGAATGGTCAAAATATGTCTCAACCATCTTTACCTATTCTGACTCAGTGCTTGCTCTAAAGAATGAACCCTAAGACCCAGTATCTTACCCCTAACCTCTGAGTTAGGGGAGGAAATTCTCTCACCATAATACCCTACCACTACGGAGACAATAGTGTCTGAACACCGACGGTATTCGCGAATCTTCCGCACTCAAGGGTCATCTTTCGAAGAGACATAACTAAACTAACCTTACTGCTGCTACGTATTATACTCGATCTTTGGTTGATAATCAAATGGTATACTGACACCACAGATGTTTCAAATTGGTAAATACCAACATAGCTTTCTGAATATGCGGAGATATTTTACCCGTTATATGAACACCAGGTGTTACAACTCTCTAAATAGCTAAATCTGTCTATTTAACCTAAATCTTTTTCTCCAAGAGCAAGAGGCAATCCAGTTCTGCAACAACATTTTACACTTCGACAGTGCAAAACCTCAACCAAAGATAGCTACACTGTCGCTTAGATTATAGAGCAAACCCTGAGGATTGGGCTATGCCTAAAACCATTTTAACGACAAAGTTGAGAAGAAAGTGTGAGAGAAGGCATTCCTACCGAACATCACATGTCGTGATGAATTCGGTTTTGACTGTCTGTATACGGAGATTGGATCACCAAAATGACTTCTTCTGGCTCGCCCTTCAATGGAAGATGCGGTCGACTGGGTCGAACGCCGCCTTCGGACCAAGGAAGACAGAGTGCTGGTCTACGAAACATGAGCCTATGTTCTAAGATTTGATTCCCAATGAAGATTTGGTCGATATAACGCGGACCGGGTCGAAAACTAGCTTCATTTTCATGCACACACCCTTTGAGAGTAGCAGGTATTCGGCCAGATATAATGTCATAGGCAGTTTGGATCCAGTGCTTACCACGCTAATTCCTCTGTCATTTACTCACTGGGACCTTTTATCTTTCTTGTCAATAGATGCAAACACCGACTCACATCAGTCCTTGCGAGTCTGTTTCCCCGACCAGAATGAGCCCAGGAGCTTTGCTAATCATGACGCTAACATTTTACCATCGTGTTCGAAGAAGGACGACGATAGTCCATCTTGTCCAGCTTCCTTGTGCCTGTAAAGTAAACCTATCCCACGGATGACCTTTATTTCTAGTGGGGGATTGTTACCTACCTGTATTCGTTCAACCGCGAGCGCAAATGGAAGGCCCACTATGGTTATGAGCCAACTAAACTATTGCCTAAAGTGTTCCACCCAAAATACCAGCCAGCGCTCCTGATAGTGAATCAGTTAGCCAACGGTTTCCTTGCTCATCTCACTTCTGGTGGGATTCCTTGGGTCAGTATCCCTGGTCAATCATTAGAGTTTGCGACTACTGCCGGTAGCTACCGCTTTTTGTATTACCTGTATTTCCCCTTCCTTCATTGCTCGCAATCATCTCTCAGTCTGTTGGTCAGCTGGTGACTCAATGACTTAAACATCTCGTTCTCTGTTGGATCCGAGGTGATGGATCTTCGGACATACAAAAGAACAACTGGAGTCGAGGATATCTGCCATTTTTTCGGGTTTACATAGAGTGCAGTCCTGCTTGGCATATCTCCCCGAGTGCAAGGCTACTTTTCTATGCTTCCAGTGTTTCCTCGGCTCTTGACCATTAAAAGCACCGAGTGGAACTGAATTCGGCAATTACCCTATGGAATCGGCTGTGCAGAATAGGTGGTTTTCGCGTTGGTGTGACTACAGTCTAGGCACAGACAAAGACGATCAAGGACTAGCATGTAACCTAAGTCTACGCGTTTGGACCAGAACGATAGACAACCCTTGCTTGGTTCATGCCACCGCTGACCGGCAGGGTCTCTCCGACCCAACTCTGCGAAAGTAGAGGAGGACACCAGGTCAGCCGATGTCGTTCTTTATGGCAAAAGTTGATGTTCGTTAGAGATAAATTGTGGTCGGAACCATTGCCGGGGCGATCTACAGGAATATGGGCCCCATTGTCTCTGCTAAAGAGCCAAGATGGGCGCTAATATCACCAGCAACGATTACAAGGTCCGTCGAATGCTCACTTAGAAGCAATCGGAATACGTTCAGTATGTAATAGGATGGTATTGTAGACTGAACCAGACTCATCCAAACCAAGCCGTATATCTACCGATCCGTTCAACCGACAAGAAATGCGTCATGTGAATAAACGAATATCCATGAATGCGGTCAATATCAGCAGTCTTTGTTGACTAGAATTATCATCGGTCAGCCTTTGAATGAGCTCCTCAATTTGGTTTCATCGAAGGGGACGCTTACATATGAGTTGGAGCCCCTCCTGAAAGTTTTCCATTCGGAATCTTCTCTAAAAAGAAAACCGATGAATAAGTCTGACCTTTTTACCACCATAATGCATGGTTTATCCCGAAGGTCAACCATATTCTTTTGGATAAACCCTTCGGAAGGACGACTAACTTGGACAGCATGATTGGTTAAATGAAGCTCATTTCATAACATTTCTTCTCGACTGTAGGTGCTAAGCATCTGGCTGAATTCATCTTTTTCTTAATATGCCAGAACCGAATGTACTGTGGATTGCATCGAGCATTCCCGGTGCTGGTTTTTTCATACTTCAAAATTTTCAAACCTCTTTTGTTTCATCAGTAAGAATATATGGGAAAGATTACAATGGTCAGTCCATGTTTTCAGTTTGTAGATATAGCGCTAGGTGAAACCACTGTCTTTTCTGATTACTAATGAATTATGGAGGTTAATCCGACTTTCCTGCCCACTGTCAGTGGTGAATTGTGGTGTATTATGATCGAAGTCAAACTTGTTTTACCAGCTTTTGTACATTACATTACAAGAAACCGACAATATCACTGTATCTCGCCTTTTTACTAATGAATAATGATTCGGTCACCCGGTATTTTTCACGTGCCTATCATTCTCCTTTCACTTCAATGCGCCATTGAAACGTCAACAGCCAGCCTGCGAAAGCTTGAAAATACAATTAGAGGCAGCCGGCTTTCGAAATTAGTAATGCCAATAAATACGTTCAGATCTAATTTGGTTGTAAACAACGTAATCCAACAACATACATTTCGGGAACGTAACCTCTTAAGTTATAGAACATTGCGTTCGAAAATTACGCAGTGACTGTACAAGTGTTTCATCCTTGTTGGAAACCCTCAGGGTCTCAAATTCAACGTAATCAAGCTGGAGCTCAAACAGGGTAGCGTCACCCGGGAAACTCCGACTAAGTGATCGATTCTTACCAGTATCATCGTCATTTTTAGAAGGGGATACGCCGCCAGCTGAAGGTTGATCAGGGTGTGGGTTCGAGCTCATGACTTCCGGTTAAAAAACCCTGATATAAACTGCTAGACCAACTTCAAAGTGAGATGACTGCGCCCTGAATTCGTTAATTTTAGTGTGTTGTTCATAAACTTCAACCTATTCGAGAAACGTATTATCACTAATTCAATTCCCCTGGCTGTCCCTCAAATATTTCAAATATAGCTGGACAACAGGAAACGCACATATGGGGCAAATAGAGGCCGTTTTCAAAGCTCTGTTAATTTTTCGCATAACTTGAAGGTCCACCATATATCACGGTGGAATCTATTGTGCGTAGGCTGGTTATGAAAGACTTATGGTCTCAACACCTCGGTTGCAAAGTTCGTTGTCAAGTCTGTCTCCAGAGTCAATAAGTTTAATGTACTAGTGTCAAAGACAGAGGATTCGGAATGGGTCCCTTCTCATGATATTCCCCGGCTTACACCACATAAACCGTAGATTAACTAGTCCCAACTGGAAAATTGTGGTTATTATCCGCCTTCTCAATGAACTTGGAGAAAAATATGATTTTTTCATTTCGGTTTTCATGCTTCAGATAAGCGCGGTGAATAAAGCCAACGGGACAGAGTGCGTCAAAAGCTATGAGTGAGAGCTATAACCTGGAAAAGTTTTCCAACACCGTATTGTCAACTGATAGCGAAAAACAAGAGCGATCTTTTCTTTTGGACTAAAACCCGAGAAATAAAAACAGCTCATAGAGCCATGTTCACATTAGTAAAGAGAAAAATCCGGCTTAATTGGACTAAATGCGGGGGATCACTACACCTCTTCTGACGCGAGGGACATTCCACCTAACGATTCAGCGATAAAAATTCACTATCCATATGAATTTCTTTCGCCGTAGATCGTCCGTGAGCTCGCAATGCATGAATCCAAACAACGTTATGTATTCTCTCCTTGTTGGATCTAAAACCTATCCCCTACCATGTCCAAGCAAAAATATGCACCCATTCGCAAACTCCATGTAACCCGAAATTGTTTGCTTACCCGTGGGAACAAAGTTAAACGTGAACAGAGCCAAAGTACGTGGATCACCAACTGAACTGATGACTACGGTATAATATCAACCAATGACTATTAGTCAAGATGTGTTTGGTCCATTATTGTAGTGTGCATCCAGAGGATGTTTTAGTGTCTTTGGCCTGATTGTTGAAGCAAACGACTCAGGGCAATTTAACAAAACCATATATCGGTGAATCGGAAATAGTTTTTCCCCGGTAGAACTTCGTATTTTTCGTCAAAATTTGGCTCCTTTGGAGAAGTTCTGAGAGAAATTCGCTATTCTATTTAGAGTGGATACTTTTACGATTAGACGGATTATCGGATTCTTGGAAAAAGCGTGATTTCTCGAATCTCGGAGACCGGTGAGGGTGGATATCAAACGATATAACCGTGTAAGTTTTCTGTAAAGTAAGCATTAGTTCCACATGGCTTTTCCAAACAAAAAACTGTCCATCATGCGAATTGGTTGGTTTGGTGGACAGTTTTCGATCATCAAAAACTGGTGACAAAGAGGCGCTGTGACATAAAGCCTTGCTTTCAGTGGTTTGTTGCATCAGTCGGAATGACCCAATCACTATTTTTTCTGTTTGGCATTTATTCGTAACTTCAACAAAATAGGCGTTCGAGGTTCCCACAAGTTTTAGTGATAAATTGAGTGTTAATATTACGTGATGAATAGTTAGTTCAAAATGAAAACTTACCGCACATGTGAAGACTGCCTGATAATTTTACTGATTGTCCAGTTGTTAATACCATCATTCCGTACCCAGGGAGAAGGAGTGTCAAAGTTTTATCGTTATTTCTAGGTTGAGGCCATCTTAACAGAAAAGTGGTTATCCAGAATTCTGTTTCATTCTGAAAGCCCAGGATTAAAGAAGCGATTGTTGAGACGGAAGGTATCAATTTGGCATCACTGAGCAGTAACCAAGTCCTAACCTGATTTCCAGTTGCCAGGACCTTAATACTTTCGACTGTGTACTCTGGCCTCGAATCAATTACGAAATGCAATGTTATTATTACGCACGGCAAATGCAACGGCTAGTTTTCCGATTGCTAACTGTTTATCTTTAATTTATCCTAAATGCAGCAGCTTAGGTAGACTGTCACATTTGCTTAGAGGGAACTAACTGCACCAAGGTGAGAATTTGTCATCCGAAGAGTAAGAAGGCGATCAAAACCATGCTGGAGAGGACTGAATCATTGCAACTAATCGTACGAGAGGGCGGTAAGAGGTTTGTATGGGATTGGATTTTTTAAGTCAGTCGAAACTCCTAAATTTCAGTTAGCGAACATCAGTACAGAATTCATAAGTTTGATAACACCATGCATTGAGAAAGCGTAACAGCGTGGACGATAACGGCTATTTGATAACCAAGTGGAATAGCCGGTTGCGTGTGCAACACATTTCGTGTACTGAGTGCGACAGCAAACCCGAGGATTTTAGAGCACATAATTATATACAAATAAGGTAAACGTTTTACTTTAATCCATACGGAAATTCATCCCATCAATCTTTTGAGTTGAACCCATGGGATGAGGTTAAAAATACGCGATTCGTAGCAAGTTTCAGCCACGTAATGGCATCCTTTATTCGAGCAAGTTTGGACTACTGGCCTCATTGCTTTCCTTTGGGAAGAATCTCGACTCTATTTTAAGCAAACGGCTATCATTGTTTGTGACGTCATGTGGACGATATGTCACGTGACGGTAAGTACTGTGGCCTAGCTATTTTTACCTCCCCGGAATGCCTGATATCGGACGGTATCTTTGTTCAATCACATCGCCTCCCACGTTGTTATTTCAAGATTATGACAACAGCTTATCAAAATTACTCGCAACTGCTCTCCGAGTGGCTTCATTAAGATCTCGTCCACATAGGCGTGGAAAGTTATCTATCTAAAAAGGGCGCATTAACCCCTGTGTACCGAAATGTACTTTCGTCCGAATAACGACCTACAGTTCGTGAGCAAATAAATACTTGCAAGATCTTGAAAGAGTGGAGCATAGTCTTATTCGCTTTCGAATATTTTTGACATAACTCTGCTGTGGGGGCAAAAGTCGATCCTCAGTGATGAGCGGCTGCATCAGTTCGCAGACTATAAAAGTGCCGAATGCGAATCATGGCAGCCAGACAAATTTGGTTTATTTTTTCGACCAAACGATTTGAATTATCGTGAGGTTACCGTCTAATGTCATAAGTTAAAGTATCTTTTTTTGTTTTTTCCAACTATGTGATCTAAAAAGAACAATAAAGTTCCTCGTTTACTCATTCGCTTCTGAGGACTTCTTGCGAAGCCATATATCCAACCTACGCTAGGAAATACCATGTGTAAATGCCATCTGAACATGGAATTTCGTAGTAGTGCACTTTCCCTTCATTTTCGGTTGAGTAACACTCAACATCTTCATGTTGTTTTTACCCCGAGTACGTCAACATTGTGGGATGCCATTCCTACATATTTTTCTTTTTACTCGTACGTTATCGATCGATCGGCAGCTTTTGCTTGTTCAGGTTCGAAGTCAGATCCTCATTTCCGTTTTTCCCCTCACGTGTTTGTTATTTCTTTTTCCGTTGGAAATTTAACCGTACAGCAACTGAAATCAGCTGTCCAAGGTAAGCTTTTATTGTACATTTGCTTATTGTGACTTGGTACCGCTGTTCACGTTCGGGACAGTTTGTCTCTTGATTGGGCCTCGTTTCGGAATGACATTAGCCTAGGATATGTCGATTGTAAAATGTGTTTTTGGTAACTCTACGATGCGAAAGTCTACAACCCAATAAAAACGCATGAAAAACCGATGGCAATTTGTATTCGGAATAAATTTCCTTTCATCAAATAGATTCATGAGCGACTCCGTTCATATTTTGGTAAGGGTGAATAGTAGTAGCTCTCCCTTGTGATAGCTGCTAAATTTCGGCCCCTTGCCCGTGTCTGACTTCTTATAATACATATTCTAAGAGAAAGTAGTTTCGTGAACTACTCATTTCATGCCCCTAATAAATCTGAAGATGCTGAAGCCGAAACTAAAAGAGTTCCAGGGTATCATCTGCACTGAGGAAAATAATGATAGGAATAATTTCGGGTGCTACATTTTCTGCAGAAAACTGAGAAAGTGAAAAATAGAAGTTTATATAAGTAAGTACTTTCATTTTTTTCAATATTTCGCTATGGTAGTGGTATTGCCTGCGTTAGGAAAATATGAAAATTCAGCCCCAAGGGTGACAGGGTAACTGTCGTTCAGTTTTGATCGTATTTTAATCAAATGGACGTATGTCAGAAGTTCCTTCCTAAGAATCGCGACCTTTACTGCAACTCTTATACTAGTGCACAAGCCCAACTGATATCGAATATCATGATGGATATGCAATAGAAGTATGATATTTTCGACTTCTATCAGCCAGTTATCCTCTACTTCTGTTATCTCTCAAAACATTGAACTGGTCAAAGCTTGCTTTGGTCTGCAAATGCGAACAAGCTTACAACCAAAGAATCTGTAGACAGTATTGGTTAGTCACTTGCTTTGTGATTCTTTTAGCCCAGCCGAATCATTTTAACCACTCGTGCTGTTGTGGGAAGTGAACAAAATCAACGAGATAGAATAGGAGGTTGCGGGAAAACGTCCTTAAGAAATGGAATTCATACCAGTCTGGATATTATCACCGGAGTTCAGTATAAACTGTATTTTCATAAATGAAGTAAGATGGCTCACAGGAGCAGAAGTCTTGTTGCCAGGAATATCCAACAACTCAAGAAACGCTTTTGCTGTGTTGTGTTTTTAATGTAGCTGACAATAGGTAGGCTGTGTTGAATAAAAATATACCATTGTTTCGAATGTTTGATCTCCAGTTGGTCAGTCCGTCTGTCCCCGCTAGCTCAAAGGAGAACAAATAAGCTTAACCGACACAATCTCGTTTTGTTGACATCACTTATCTACAAGCTATTTTCCTCGCATATTCGCTTTTGTGTAACTGCTACTACTCCATCGATTGTCTGCGTCACGCTCGGACTGATCCATTTCCCTGTGTTTTTGTTGAATCCGGACCATTCATCCTGATTGGTTAGAACAACTCACCTTATGACTTTCTCAGTTTGCGTATTCTTATTTTTGTCTTCCAATCACACTACTGTGTCCGTTGGCAGTTGGCAGCCAGTGAGATAACGTGGTCTCGATTTCGTCATGTCATATGCACTCGCCCGCAGTCTGACACGATCGGAGTGCATTCATGCTTGCGTGTTGATCACGATTTGTAAACCAGTGAATCACTGTTTTCTCACTGGCACTCTTGTCAGAAAAATGACACTAGAATGGATCGGTTGCCTGGACGAATTCAGTCCAGTTTGTAACTTGTGCGATTATATTCGTTTTTGTGGTATTGAAGTGAGAAGGTAAACGGATGATGCACGCATTCATTAATCAATGAAACAGGTTACATTTCACGACCACACTTAGTCAAGTATGTTGTTTCTTTCCGAATCGCCCTCACTTAATATTCCCATTCTGATCAGCTTGGAATTCCCCGTCCGTCTTGGTCTTCTGCTGAAAGCCTTTGTCTTTGTTATTTCGGGACTCCCACTGGTTACGTTGATTTAAACTTTCCGACTGAGCACATGATTTGTAGCTCTTGGTTACGGATATCCTGCTGTCTACATGTAGCAGGGGAATTCTACATTCATTTATCGATATTGCAACCTTTGTTTGTCTCGGAAAGCTTTTGCCATAGTCATTATTAATTCGTCTGTTCTGACTCCATGGAGTCAGCGTCTGCGTCACGTAAGTCGATGGTGGACAAAGTGTACAAGCGTACATCTGCTTTCAGGCAGACCGTTTGGCAGTCCCACAGCAACACGACAGCATGCATACTCCGCTGCAATGCAAACAACCGATCTCGCAAAGGTGATTTATGATTTTGGAGGTCTACATTTTTGCATGGGCTTTAGTAATTTGTATACAAGCTTTCAGCCGAAGAAAAAGTGGCAGACAAATAAGAACACCGTTGCAACAACGTCAACAAAACAAAAAGTTCATAAGAAACTGGTTCTACATACATAAATATTTGTTAAGTAGCAAATGAGTTCCGGATTCCAGTGCGAACGTTCATGTTGTCCGCTTGAATATGGATTTCTGTATGCGAGTATGCGAGATGGGATAAATAGGAATGTTGAGCTAATGGAAAAGTGGTACCTGTATGCAAATAAGTCGATTGTTAAAGGCTGATTGTTGTCCGATGTAACTGGATCTTCCAGTTTCAACGAACATTATCAAGTCCGTCAAAATGCTGCTAACGGGAACAGAACTAATATGGGAAACTTAGCCGATAGTTTTGAAGCCCTGCCTCAGCAGCTCAAAATCGACCTTTAACAGTCCTGGAAAATCCTAGCAAACCTGTGAATAGGAATGCAGTAAACGCATAGCTGAGTGAATTTGACTACCACTGTCACTACACGGTAAATCTGTGGCAACTTTTCTATCTGAAAACTCGCGCACAGCAGCCTGTGGATTTTAAGACCGTCGAACACTATACAAAATCATAAGGGGAGACTATGAGTTGATGCTAGCGGTTCAGGGTCATTTAGGGTTTTTATGACTACTCGTCCAGCATAGATGCATGATAATCTCTAGAAAACAACCCTGGTTGACAAACCCACTTTGTTAACAGGTTAGTGACATACGGGCCGGGAATCAGACTGCCTGAAAGCTGGATAGCAAGGTCGGGTTCAGACATTCGTTCTAATTAGGAACAGAGTGAAGTGATCTGATTTTCGTAACGGCTGAAGGAATGACCGAGGGTGTTTCGTGAAATGGAGGCAGGAGAAACAACTAACCCGAGGAGTTTGGCATACGAATTTCAACCTGAGCGGGCCTGCATAAATCGTTCGTTCAGGACGAATAAACGAGATTCGTTTTAACCGCTCAGTGTCATTTGATCACTCATTTTTGATTAAGCGGGGTGAAATAGGAACTAGGACTGAGATGACTGGTCGAAAACTCCTGACTTAGCGATAGTGATATCGGAATCACGGAACGCTGAATGTGTCAAAAGATTGACACTACGCAAATGTTTCCCTTTAGTATATACTTCGTAGATTGCAGGAGGGGAGCTGTACGGTTGAATATGCATTTATTACATTTGCCGAGATTTATATTTGGACCGGATAATTAGGATTATATGACTATATCAGAAATGCTTCTGCTGTAATGTGTGACCTCGGAGCTGCGAGAAATGAAAATGAAAATCACATTCTATCAGTGAACTCGAGCAAACTGAGAGAAAGCATAACAGATAAGTCATAAATGTAAGTTGCGAAAAAGTAACGGTGAGCGAACGATGCCTCGGTGCAACTGAGCTACGAAGTGACGTTTCTGGCATTCTTTCTCAAGTTCGACGTATTGATGTCGTTGGAATAAATAGCTATTGGACCTACGCCATGCCCATTTGTGATCACGCGTTTCCAAAGAAACAATTAGCATAAACGAAATCCAGACATCTTAATCCAGCTTTTATGGTCTATGAAGTTGCTTCATTTCAGTCATATTACCATGTTTACAAATGCATTTCTTTTCACGTCTAAAAAAGCGTGGATGTTTGATGTTGTAGCTATGCTGTGATTTCTGGACAACTTATGTTGAAAAGGTAGTTAAGGCCGTTAGTAAGAAAGGCAAACCGATGTTCTACAACAGAAAAACAGTTGGTGACTATCTCAGTTGATCTCTTTAATAGAAAGCATTTCGTAAGGGATGATCTCTAGCAAAACATGTTATGATTGGGCTAAATTAAAGAAACATGTCCGAAGTCTGGTTAGATTTTAATTCTGACAAGCATCAGGTTGAGGTTAGTGACACTTAAAGCAGAAAGTTTTTGGATATAACATGTTAGGACAGTTGGTGCTTATGGTACCTTATACGAAAAACCATCCAGCGGGAGCTTAAACAGTATCACCAAGATCGAGGCAGAACAATGGACATAATAGGGCATGATAAATGTGTCCACAAGTCACGCGTAAGCTAGTAGAACGAGAGAAAGCAGTAACCGGCCAAATACTGTCATGAAAAGAATTGGCGTTTGACAGTGTGCGCTCAAGCGCTTTGACGGCGATAAGAGAAGAACAAAGCAATTTAGTGCATCAGGCCAGTGATACTCAGTCAGTGCCGTTCAGACAATAGTTAGATGCTACTTCTGAGTTACTGTCATTCAGAATTAACAAACTTAGTGATATGGTCCAATTAAATTCCGAATGCATTCTCCATCCTAACTAATGCGGAAGCATTCATTCAAATGAACAAGTGATTCACCCATGATGTCATTGATCCACGATATTTGGAAGCATAAGACCCGCGAATTAGGGAATTGCCGAGGTTTGAGTAAGTTAAATTCTGGAAATTCCCAACCAGTGAACGA
Source organism: Fasciolopsis buskii (assembly GCA_008360955.1). Lineage (NCBI taxonomy): Eukaryota > Metazoa > Platyhelminthes > Trematoda > Plagiorchiida > Fasciolidae > Fasciolopsis > Fasciolopsis buskii. The sequence goes on along the minus strand of LUCM01008190.1, from coordinate 9,831 downwards.
ACGTTGCTTATAGTAGCAGATCCCAATGGAGTACACAGTGAGTCGCGAAAATTTAATGAGTGCATATTCACAACGAACATCGCCATTTAAGATAACGAATATAGTAATCTTAGTGAGGTTTCGTTCCCAAAAGTAGTATGCTAACTGGTATGTACGCGCTTCTACGTCTTCGGTTATCGCAGGAGGAGGTCGATTTTTGGTCAGCCAGCTGGGTCACAGTGGTCCCCAATTTACAAATATTTCTCAGCTGCAGCTTGAACCCTCTAGTTTAGCTGTGGGAATCACGCAAATTTTGGCAGCAAGTTTCACAACAAAGCAAAAAAGACAAGCTGTAGCTCACTCGTCCATGGAGCGCATTCTGTCCATGTATGATCATTTGGTTTCCTTCAGTTGTTAGGTTTTACTAGAAATGAACTGACTCGCAGCAGGTCGATAAATGTTCGAAGACAAAAACTATGCATTTGTACCGTTTAAATAGTTCAGTTCTCTTCATTATGATTATAACCGAGTAACTAAATGAGCATGAATAAGATTAAATGAATAAATGGGATAACAGACTTGATTAACTATGAAGGGAGGATTATTGTAAATGAAAATCGAGGTTGCTGAGGAGGACTGTGAGCTACAAAACACACCAATATTCAAGGCCTCTATTGTCACATGACGGACGGAAACGAACAGGTTACCACAAATAACATTTTAGCCTTAAAAACCACGTTGCAAAATCAAAAAAGATACCGCAATTCAATTTGGGGGGGGAACTTACTAACATCGAAACCATGTATTATGTACCGCGGCCAACCGCCAGAAATATTCCGTCCGGAATGCCAAGTAATATACGATCATTTGGAGTTAGCTGAGCTTCGAAAACGTCCGTGGTTGCCCCCAAAAAACTGAGTCCACCTGGAATAGTTCCTCGCGTGTGTGCATATATATATATATATGTATATATATATATATATATATATATATATATATATA
>LUCM01008189.1:2560-14825 GCA_008360955.1 Fasciolopsis buskii | reverse complement strand
CTGTCACTTCGATTCATATTGTCCGTATTTCCTGTGCGTCCCCTATGTGAAAAATTGATCTCGCCTTGCGCATGCATCTCGCAAATCGAGGAATATACATTATCTTATCTTAAAATGGTAATCTCGTGAACCTGATTATTTTTTAAACGGACGATTTCTGGTATAAATACATGTTACACCGGAAACCACGTCAGTTGCGCTGTCCTGGCCGCCATGGCTGTTCGTGCGGACGCAACGGCTGCCCATATAGATGATTCAGAAGTGTTTGGCCACTACATTCGCTATTTTTATGCCCGTTTTTCCGATTTTGAATGCGACGTCGTAGAAATCAAGGTGGTCGTCGGTAATTCTGTTACCTTTTCAAGTAATATTCATTTGTAGATTTCCAAATATTAACTGTCCGTCATTCGTCATGTTGCGTGCAGTTAGCAGGCAATACCAGGTGGTGGGAAGTTGTCTGCAACACAATCATTCCTTCCATCGTTCTCTTGGCCGTCATTACGCGCGCAATCGTAAGATAACCTCAGAGCAGGAGGCGCACGTAACTGGCGTAATGGAAATTTTTGGAAATGCCAGGGAGGTTTGTCGATAAACGCGGGATAAGTTGTCTATCAGCATAAGGTAAGTATTATTAATACTAATATTCACCATTTCCATTGCAGGTAGACCTGAAGAGCCCAAGAAGACGTCGGACGGATGAATAGGACCCAGAAGGCAAACGAAGGACGACGGATGTGCAAGGATCAAGGACCGCGGGAGGGACGGGTTTGACGAGAACGCCCCAAAGGCCCCTATGGGGCCACCGCGGCCCCTTTTGTGGCCACCGCTATTTGATTACTGGCACCGATTTCCAAAATCGGTTATTTCTGTTATGACTTCATTGTGTGAATTAGGTTTTTGGTACGTGAGTCTTTTTGCACGTGCGCAACAAAGATTGTGGTTTCGGTGCTCATTCGTTTATCAGTAGTGAAACTAGTCCACTATACGCATGCAAATGTTAGCAGTGTATGCTGAGGCAGACATAGGCTTGCGTCGGCCTAGAGGTGCTTATAGGTTTTGTTAGCCAAATATACCTGACTAAAAACAGACACGGTCCAGGGCTGCTTAGGGGTCGTACGATTTTCTGTCGGGCATTTAAGGTGAGCATAGGTACTTTACAGGGCAAACTGCAATATATGCATATATCGTACGACTAAGGGTCAAACGGATATATGCATATATTTTCAGATTAGGAAATTATTGCATGCGTTAACAGTAACTGCTATACCGAGATATGTATATATAGCCTTCCCACATGGGGCAACAAATGTTTATGAACTTTTATTTATTACGTAATTTATACATGTGGATGCAACAACGTATTTGATATACATGTATAGTGGAAATATACGTAGCTGTATATATAAATATATATATATAAATTCGTATACGCATGCGTCTACTCTAGACATATGCGTATATGGATTTATTATGTTCCGCCATCAACATGTTCAAATTATATACTTGTAGGTGCACATCTAATTATTTTTACATATATATGTTTCTTTATGTATATATAGACAGATATATATGTACATATACACAAGCACATTTTTCCCACTTTAAGTCGATTTATGTAATAGCCAAACGCATAAACTCGTCAAACTAAATTCATGTGGCGATTATGAGGCAAAAATGTATATAAATATTGCATCACCCTGGTGCACACTTATGTCTACATATATCCATATAAATTATAAATAGGTAGACATCTTCGCAATCCTGGGGCAAAAAGATATTTCGATACATTTTCAATTTCCCAGCCATCAACGAAAATGCGCAACACAAAAAGGTCATTTTCAATATCACAGCCGACACATTTTACGGGTTTGGCATGCCAAATAGACGATTTTTATTTTTCTGTACAAAATAACAATATTATCATCCTAGCTTCGCTTCTTCTGATCCATCCCTTTCTCACCAAGTCGCAAACCAATGACAGCTGATATTTAACACCAACCGTCACCAGTTATCGCGGGGTGGACAGTTGTTATTTATCAGTTATTGCGGGTGGATGAGTTGCGTCCAACGATTTAAATGTCCGCAAAGCATAGCCGTTTCGTGGGAGTGGATGTTTCGTCAACACCACCCGCTGCCATCTTTCAACTGAACCCTGAACTGTGGTACGCATCGTTGGTGCGCATAAACACCGTGTTCCTCTTGATATGCCAATTTTGTTATTTCCTATCATTTTCTACTCAAAGGTTTATTTGCTTGTTCATTGTGACTTGCAACACCCCTGTAACATCTGATCATGCAACCAAGAATGCCTCTAGAGCTTTCCGAGAAGTATACGAATAATAATATTAGTTGGCCTAGTAGGACAAATGGGGCCACCGGTTGTTGCTCTAACATTTTTTTCGGCTGGGGTAATGGAGAGCCCCCTCGAAGCAGAACCGAGGACGTGCCAGAAAAGCTCTTCTTAAAACCGGGAACTCGAGGTAAAGAGCCACTTTCTTGACCATGGACAGGAACGTTCTCTGGGTCAAAGTGTCTCGTTTGGGGAAGAGGGCTACTGATAATTCGCGATGAAACTTCAGACTGTCATTCCATAATCTGGAAAAGTTATCTCTTCAGGGTAATCTGAATGGGAGCGGCGTGAGACAGATGGAACGCCATAACCGTCTCGGAATGCATTTAGTTATGGGCGCGACTCTTAACGGTAATATAAGCGGCTAAAGAAAACAACATATGTGGAAAACTGGGACTGCGCTAGGGTAGCCCTCCAGAGTTCATATGCTCAGAAACTCAAAACGAAGCAATGGGCTCGGGGCAGAAGTCGATAACTACAATAGCGTCTGCAGTGCAGGGAACAAGTGAGCAGAAATTTGTGTTCAGTGTGGTGATGCCAACGGTATCACATTGACAGAAACGTGGCTTGAGACCAGTCTGAAGGCAGAGCCATTATGTGCAAGCAGCTGCATACATGATGGGTAATTGGTAGAATAGGACGTGCAGCCATGCTACCGATCAAGCGGCACCATCACCAACACAACGGAATCCACTTTAACTCCTCTTGCATTCAGGTGGTTTCAGCTATGGTCACCTGAGTAAAATGGGTTAGCGCGGCACCAGAAGTAAAAATTGATCGGCTTCTCTACCATCTGTGGAAACCTGTCGAGACACGGAGGAGGACGCGCTACCGGCGAGGAACTTTGTTGCTCTGGAGTTTGACTAGGGAAAGGGATGAACTGGGATCCAACGTGGGGAGTGAAATACCCGGTACTATTCAAAAGAAAGGAAGTACCCGAAAAACAATCGGGCCTACGATTGATCACCCAATCTAGGCTTTCAACGTGACAGGCAGGAAGTCAGAACCGAACATCACTGACTCGACAGTAACGACCCCAGCACGGCGCAGCGACTGAAGAAGGATCAGGTCCGCGAGGGGAGAAGTGCCTAGCACTCGAACAAATAGAGAATAAAAATTTAGCGTGTCACTGAGCAGGGCCGCCGGGGGAATCGAACGTGTTTTCGGGGAATTTGCCCCGCCCAGAGGGGAACTTCAAAGGAGAGAGCCGCAATGGAGGAAGAAAGTCGTCTTCGAGAAGTGGCAGAAGGAAAACATACATGCAGAGGACACCAGGCATGCCAAGGTAACCATGTGTGCCTGCGGTATGTAAGAGCCCCTGGAATTGCGAACGCCAATGAGATAAAGCACCAAGATAATTGAGCGTTGGGCCTAAACCATAGAAGAAATTTCTTTCCAAAAGCTCATGTTAATTGCATCGATGTTAACGGGCAACCGAGGGTGGTCGAGGGTAATGCGCCCAACTACGCAGGAGACCGGGCTGAATCACCAGATAACTGACCAAATGTCGTTCTAAATCACCTCAAGTTGTTGTATTCCCATAACTGCGACACAGTTCCATTTAAACCCGGGAATCCCACAGCCTTAAGAAATGACGATCTGCTGGTAGAAACATTAGAAGCGGCTTCAAAATCACGGAGAATGAATATTCATGAGGCCGCAGACTAGGGCAAAACCCACCCGGATATCCTGAAATCACCAGCGGATATAGTTGCCTCTATTTAAATGGTTTGTCCCATCTGACTAAGGCTGGTGGGAAAATCTTCCACTGCTGGAGGGGGATGGGAGCGTTGCCAATACACGAGGGGGAGAGCAAGCATGACAGAAGCAACCGTCGTCCAGTATGACCCCTTCCAGTGATGCTGAACGTTGTGGGGCGTAGTATCCGGGATGTAGTCTGTGGGTATCTAGTTGACAGAAAGTAACCTGGCCAGAAACAGCACGGTTTTTCAATGACAATTCATATCTAACGAACTCAATTTCAGTCTTAGACGACGTGACCCTCAAAGTGAACAGTGGGATATCACTTAGAATTTCGGAGCCTCTGACTTGGTTATTCACAGGCTGTTGTTGTCCATGTTACGGGCTGGGTTTCTAAAAATCTTCACGACCGAAGATTCCATTTAGGACAGATGAATTGCACCCCCCTCTGACAAATGTCCACGATGGGGTGTCTGGAGGTTTGGTACTACGACCAATGCTTCTCCTGGCGTTGTTCGATGACCCAGCGGAGGAAATCAAATCCTCACTTTAATTGTTTGATGATGGAAATGTTTTGTTTAACCATAGGGTAAACATAATATGGGTGAATCACGTTACCCTATGCGTCTAAAGATCACGGCGGAGTTGTCGTCAGACATCCGAACAAGCATATATTTGACCACTATGCGCGAGACGACCACAGCCCTGAGGGAATTTCATAAAGAAGAATCTGCTGGTACTTATCTACGAGTAACTCGGACAGTCAACTTAATATGAAACATGGGCTGGCACAATAAAATGCATGTTACACTAGCTCCAACGAAACGTACAGCGCATGGACGCCGGGGTGGTCATACTATCATGCAAGGCGGCGCCACCACCCTATAATAGAATGTGCACTAAAAGCCTGGCTCTACACTTTGTTCGGGACGAGCATATCTTGGACGCCTTCTACCGGCGCTTCACAAGAATGGTCCCCGGACTGGAGGGGATAGTTTCTCACGACTTGTTCTTACTATATTGCAGCCGGCTCCGGGCATTATCATCATTACTTTCAGACTACTTCTCGACCGTTCAACCTCGATAAAACCCGTCTCTGCGAGGGCATAGTACAAGCCCTGAAAACTTCGACTTTTTTTCGCACAAGTCTGTTTAAAGTCAAAGTATAGAACAGTGCCAGGGAAATTGGTACTGCCTTCGGTGTTGCTTATTCAGGGATCTGTTTCTTCGAGATGTGGCCGAAGTCGTTTCCTGAACTAAACTAGAATCTTCCCTCTCCATATCAGGCTAATTAGTATTCTTTCAATACAAGACAGTAAGCTGCGTTTCATCTCGCAATATGCTTTACTCATACTTCTAATTCGTTATTGTTTTCAGTTGACGGCTGTTGCCGTTGTTTCGTTTCAGCTAATGTCCTGACCGTATTTCACCCCTTAAACTTTGTGCATGTGGATCGCCACTACGAAGACTGGCGTCTCCTAAAAATGACAGCGAAACCCCAGTAAAGAATACACGTAATCAATGCGTGGTTGGATACTGAAGCTTACCCTTGGAAAGCCTGGTCCACCGCTTTCATATCAACCTACATGTCCCGATATTTGACGCGGATGAAGAAAAAGAAAGGGGAAAGCGGAAGAATAAGGAGAATGAAAAATTAAGTTTGAAGGTCGCACCCGACGCTTGCAAGAACACACACAAAAAAGGTCAGCACGTAACATCCGCAAACTCACGGAAATTTTATCACAACAGATTGCCCTCCGAACATTTCACGGATTTAACACTGCTTGGTACCCGCTTAACCCAGCAGCTGTCACGCGATTTTCACCATTCACTCGCTGTCCTCTTTTCATTTTCCTACACATTCTATGCTAGCTTCAGCCTTCATTCACTAGTAGTTTTCATCACAATGATCCTTGTGCTTATCCTGAACATGGCAAATCTAAAAAAACATGAATCTTTATGGTCTCCTTGTGAAGGAAACGGGGGTATGGAGCGCGTGCACCAGGAAACCAACACAAAGTTAGGACGGCCTAGGGAGTTGAGGCTGGGCGGTCTGTGACATTGAATATAATGCATAACTTGGTTTTAGGCATTCTCTTCCCCTTTGACAAGAAAAGCATTCAACCATTTCATTTTTGTTTTTAACAATTTCAGAATTCGTAAGCCAGTAGCTTTTTTTCGGAATATCGAAAAAGGAACAAGTAAAATATGTTCGGAGTGCGACGGAAAGCGTGTATTTTATTGGCCTCCTGTGCCGCGACAGACTAAGTGCCTTAGTCGACAAAATAAAGAAGGCTTAAGCCGAGAGAGGACTTGCACTCTATATATATCGTGGCGCCGACGTAGCAAGACCACGAAAACAGACGTCAGACCGATTCAAATGCAAGGACAGTGAAAAAGTGCAGCTGCAGCGGAAACGCACAAGTTTCGTGTGCAATATAAAACATGTAAATAAACGAATTTCAAAAAATTGATGTCAAGCGTCAAACCAGATTTCAGGGAAATCAAGGCCCGAAAATAATCGATTTTCTCCGAACGGTAGACCGCACGACAGCAGCCCCTGGCTAAAGATCTGAATAATCTTCTGGCAAGTGCATGTGGTGGTCAGTAGTGACGGAGAGACAAATCAAACTTAGTTTGGTTTGGAACAATGTACACGCGCCCTGAGGGCTCAAGAAAACATTTTGTAGGACATTGATGGGGGGAACAGTTGGGCTAAAGAAGCCATCAGTTGGTGGAGCCTGAACTAGATTTCTGGCCCCATAAATGGTTGAGGATCGTCGCCCATGTAATAGCTTACAAACACGGTCTCGACGAGTTGCGGCAGGTATAACAAGGCAGAAGTTGGTTTTGGGTAAACGCTAGACCTAAAGTGAGAAGCGCACTTAGCCAGTTTTCCCTGACTTTTTTCTCTCCAAAGTTTCCCCGAAGTCCGGACGAAAAACTTACGGCAAACGTGCCCCTGAAGTGACGGTATTCTGCCAAGTGTTGTACCTTCCACCAGAATACCGATCGCTTGAGAAGTACAGATTCTAATCTCCGGAAACCTCCTGAAACTGCACGGAAAGTTAAAATGGATTGGTTTAAGGTTAGCCAGGGAGTATATGCCCGCCTGAAATCCCATCATATCCTCAATCTTCTCCCGTTCACCGAAATTCCCCATTTCTACTTCTTCTTTACGGAAGGACTCACTCTCTATCTTCCGATTCAGAAGGTTCTTTCCTACAAGGCTCCATGTCTCGCTCAATTTAGTGAATCAGCCACGTTTTTCCGCAGCCCTACTAGTCTTTCTTTGCCCTCTCAGAATCGTGAATTTTTGAAAACCCGAAAGTGCTCTCGCAATGTCCTTTGAAATCGAGTGGCCATTTATCTGCCACGACAGAACACCCCAGTGGTCGAAGCACAATGGAATATTCCAATCCAGCCGAGCACGAAAAAATGGACTATTCTTGGCTCAGTCCGCGAATCCTGTGATAGATCAGGCCAGTCCAGACATGAATTAATTTAGTGTATTCAGCAGATAAATATCATTCTGCTTTCTGCAGCACGCGAGGGACTGGGAGCCTAAATTGCAAGAAACCCGAGAAAAGCTCGAGCCGAAAACCAAAAGCCTGAGGGAAAAAGATTCACAAACCCCGCGCCTTGTTGCAAGCCAGGGGGACTACCATAGAACACAGTAATCTGGCGCCCGTCTGATCGTTGCGGTCAATTATGTCCCGTTCAAATTGAACTGTCCCAACAAGTAACTGTTGAACCGGTCGCATATGTCCTTTTCAGGCCTGTAACGGAATTCTGCAGCGCGCACCATAGTATAGAAGACCTTCCGGTTGACCGAAAAATGGCCGTAATTCTGGCGAGACGCGTGATACGTTCTAAGCAAAAGGCTAAAACTGCAGACTGGCAATTCGGACTTGGCTCTGCATAAGCACACCTTGTAAACAACAGGCTCTTCAAATCAGCGCAGCACTTTCCTTCAAAAACAGGATGTTTCCAGTTGATCAAACTCGCCGCAGGGACGGATACAAAATAGTCGATGTCTCCCACTGAAACTTCAGTAAAAACTTCGACAATATAAGTCATTTTCTGTGACATCATAACATTCCAGGATTCGGTTTGAACGGACCAGTTGGGCAAGAGGTGATTCGGTTTTCCATGAACAGTAGCTTTATTGTTAGTGTAAGCAGTGGTGAATCAGTATAAGAATACGCCGCAAGCAATTCACCTAAGTCCTTTGCGCTTCGACTAATTCTGTTTCATTAAATTATGAGTGGGTTGGCTGTTGAATCTTCGCGTTCTCGAACATTCACGCAGCCTTTGACTCTGTTTATAGGTCTGAACTATGGCAATGTGTTAAGAAGTGAGCCATAAATAGTTGTACCTTCACAATCCCGGTCGGGTTAGGGCTTATGGTCAGCTTTCGGCACCCTTCGTCGTCTCCAATGGAGTACGGCAGTGATGCCCCATATCTCCATTTCTCTCCGGCCTTATCGTAGAGGATGTTCCACAGAACGCTCTATCTGGCCTAGACGGTGAAGTTGAACTCCTCCCAGGGAACACTTTGACTTAGAGTACGGTGATGATATCACGTTGTTGAGTTACAATGAACAAGCAACTCATTGCGCGTTAGACCGCTTGGCAATTAAGACATCCCGATAAGGTATCTGCCTTGCACCTCCACAACGCAAGGTACTTCCTCAAGACTGGGAGGAGCCTGTGCATGTACTCACCATTTGAGGCGATCGATTAGAGGTAGTCAATAGCTTCAAGTATTTCAGGAACCTGATCGCACCTGACGAAAGTGTTGAGGAGGGGGTCGCATCACGAACTGTGAAAGCCAGAGCAGCTTTCGCGAACCAGCGACAACTGTGGTGCCGCCGTGACATCCGGCTTTCCTTCCAGGGAGGGGTGTATAACGCCACAGTTCGTAGTGTTTTTCTTTACGGCTGCGAGACATGGCCTTTCCATTTTGAAGATGCCTGGCAGCTTTTGGTTTTTGACCGGTGGTGTCTCCGAAGAATTGCTGGAGTCTGATGAGAACTTCGGGTGAGCACTGACGAGGTTCCAGGAGTAGAGAACCCAGGATTTAAAAGCAGTGAAACGGTGCTCTTCGCGCTGGAATCCACTACCAAAATATCTTACTAAATATCAGCTGCTGACAGCAAACGTAGACCAAATCCGCAATGTAAAAGCAAGATATCTGTCAAAAGTCAAGAATTTAGAGGCTATCCCCACGCATGACATTTATCTATCTAGGCAGTGCCAGGTGGCGTGCAATGAGGCCAAGGGAGTACTGACCAAGGTTCGTGCGAAAATTTGTGCAATCAAAGTGAGGTGTTTGTGCCTGTGTACGAAATGCTGGTACTCCCATCAAGTAATGTGTACAATCGTAGGCCCACCATTACTACCAGAATATGAACTGTGTAAAGGATGCCCGACACATACCAACGAGAATCGTGTCACCGGAGCCAGAAAAGGGTTGCGCAAAGACTTCAGGGCCGTCCGTACGCAGTGGAAAGTGTACGAAGCAGAAAGGACTCAACACAATCCTTCGCCATTGTAGAGGAGCTGACAGACGTGAATGCCCGCGATCCTTTTGAATTTGCTGCGGCATGTGGCACAAAGGAGCATGACTTGAAGACACAGAAGAGTTACTAAAGGACTTGGTATTGGAGACGTGGGTTTTGAAGATCTGTAACAAGTTGCTTGAGAGTGCTGTTCGCTGAACCTGAGTGAAGGCTTTCGAACGACCTCTAGTTGCAAGGTGGAAAAATGCATTCCCGGATTTGGGAATGCGAAAGGTGTCGGGACACCTAGTACTCTTTCCCCTTCGTATGTTTGATTGGAATATTTAAACACCCTATATAATTATTGGCATGATACCGATCAACAAATTTACGTTTCAGGCAACAGGAGCTCGAAATCGCGATCAGTTTTTGAGGCCAAGAATGCCGGCCGACAACACACCGATCTGACAACAATAGACAATTCAAGACCCAGGTATAGTAGGCCCTGCCTTTGGTCCATGCTGCACATCCAGACATTAGACATGGAAGGTCGTTTGACCGTTGCGATCACTTCTGTCCTGTGCACTCTAAACTGGACTGAACTGAATGGGGACACGCTCTGGACGTTGGCCAGGTCCAAAATGGAAGAGAAACCTGAGCAGGCTTTGTTATGTCATGATAATTTAGATCGAGCCTCTCCAGACCTTTGGCCAGAACAGAGTATGCAATAAGTTCATTATCCCGAGAATTTCAGTCCCTGGCGTATCGGAGTTTATGTCCTCAAGGCAGAACGAGATTAGTCTGCAAACGCCGCCGAAATACGCTACTGATCTTGATAAAGAAGATTTGGAGCTAATACATGGTACGCGAATTGTGTTCTATGTTAGTGAAAAATAGATTTCGGTAGTCTTTCTACTCAACAGTTAATGGATAAGATAAAACATCTTCAGAATTTAGCCTACGAAGTCGGTCTAGAAGAAGGTGCGATTCTTGAATAATTATAAATACTTAATTCAGCGAAGGAGATGACGAGAGGAAAATTTCTAAATATTTTGGGAAAACGATGAAAATGTTTGCCAGGGGCCACCGAGTACGTTGCGTGCGGTTCATTTTTACCTTGCTCAAGAATAAAGATATTTACAGCAAGTACTCTCTTTTCCTTTTCGATCGGGTCGAGCCACAGAAATTTCCGGTTTCGGCTAGGGTATATTCATATATTTGCGCTGTGAGCTGCTGGTGCCTGTGGTGTTTAGAAATCTGGGTATTCCGATGTCTGTCATGGATGCCGTAGTCAGCAAGAAAATGGTTGAAGTGCATGATTGGTCTCGAAGAGCTGGTAACCTCTGTTGCTGTATGGAAACCCCATCTCGGGTGATTTTATTGTCTATCTCGGAGTATCGTTAGGACGGGTATGATATGTGCTGTTTATTTTGGAATGAGTTTAATTTGTGGTTGGAGATGAGTTTGCTGACGCAATTCTTCTCGTTGCGCAGCTTGTTCGGCGCGGTTCATATAGATTTATTGTTGAGAAGTTACAGTATAGTGTATTACATTCACAGCGCCTGAGTAACTAAATGCGAGTGCAGATATGTCAGAAGAATGTATGAATGTTGTCTAGTTGGTCGGGTCTTCTTTACTTCACACCTGATCAGGAATCATGCCGGTTTCCTTTCTACCCAGGTTTGTATTAGCCAAAACTAGGGACATATCTTGGAACACGCACATCTTCCATAGTATATATAACACACCGGCTTCAAAACAAGCACGCAGCTAACGCTACATGTAACTGAAACTTCACAGAAAGGACTTACCACGCAGCCGATCATGTGGCTCTTTTGGGCTCCACCTCATTGCATGATGTACCAGAGCAATTCATTTCATTCTTTTGATCTATACAAACAGCCGAAGCCGAGTTTGTGTTTACAATGACCTTTTCCCCGAACTAACTATGAGAAGTAGTGTTTGTCGGAGTTGCTCTCTTTCTTTTGAACTTTGCCATTGGGATGACTATGGAATCGCCCTGTCCTCATGTGAGAATAGTAGCAATAATATCTTCTCAGATAAAAACTGACTTGGAATTTACGGAAGATGTGCTTCTAAGTAGGGCCACAAACAAGTCGTAGGATTTTCTCGATCACCGGAACGATAGCGTGGTTGTGTTTAAGATGCGTTTTGCACTCCCAAAGTGTGAAACATTGTTGCAGGACTGGATTGGCTCGAAGCTGAATCTTGTTCTTGCAGAAGAGGAATTGGGTGAAGTGGACAGATGTAGTTACCTGGCTAGTTGTATCTGACCCGGTGGTCCCACATCGGAGGTGTGTTCCCGCACACCGAAGATTTTGTTGACGCTTATCAATCCGAAGCATCTGTGGCGCCGGCGTGACATCCCGGTGTCTGTCAGAAGTCGAGTTCGATGCCATTATGCGGCTCAGAAACATGCCAGATATGCGAAGACCGCTCTCTTCGAAGTATTGATGAAATATGGTTGGATAATTCTCAGTAACCGAAACGTTAGGCATAACTCAGTAGGTCGTCGAATTCAGTTTTTAGAAAAGTCACTGAATTTGAATCGATTAGGGTGATTGGAACATGTCTTGTGATCGTCCACGGGATGCCTACCTCGTTGCTCACTGCTCTCCGAGGGGAGTATTGGTTGAGGGATGGGTTAAAGTGTGCAGTCGAATATATGAGAAAAGTATGAAAGCACTAA
>LUCM01008188.1:32422-52348 GCA_008360955.1 Fasciolopsis buskii | reverse complement strand
TTGCGCCTTCTGGCACGAGTCCTATTTGATCAATGTCCGCTATTTTCTGAAGATGACCGATGAGTGCAATTTGTGGAAATGAGTTTTATTCACAAGAAGTTTCTGTGTCTGTCTCATTAACATCATCAAAAATCCAAACTCGAGGTTTCTGGGTGCGTTTACCAGGGGTCGTCATTTGTGGATCTCCGAGCAACTTTATCCAACTTGTCGATCAGCAGGACCTCACATTCCCTATGACATGTGACATCCGTGTCAGCAAAGTCGTTTGGCTAAAGTTATCATTGCTGTTGTTACATCATGGTGAGTTCAGTGGTTTGTTATAGAGAGGATCTACAAAATTCAGGTAGAAAATTCACAGTGATATGTTGAGCTGAATTTCTTGTTCAGTACCCCATAGTAATTACGGAATAGTTGACATATGGTTCTAACCTACAAGATCCTAATCTCCGTCGATGCTTTATTCCACAGGCTTCCTCGTTGAGTGGACCTGTCAACAAGGGGTATGCACTTATCAAAATATGTTGCCACACTGTGTGCTCGAACCCATTATTTCCATTCCCGGCTGATCGACTTTTGAGTACATCGCTTGCGAACCAGTACATTTTAGTAAGCGAACCAGTACATTTTAGTAAGCGAACCAGATTTTGATGAGACTCAAGAGGAGTGATCAACAAAATTCAGTTGGTTTATTCTTTGAATAACAACGCAATTGCTGATGAGTTGTACTAAATATACTGCATTTATTGTGGTGCTGCAGTGATATCGATCCGATCAATACCGTTGAGTCCATTTCACGCTGAGTTCATGCAACAGGCGTAAGATCGGCACTACTTATCTGTCTGTCTTCCTGTTTGTGTCTGTATGCGTGTGGTGTGGAACCATTGGAACGTTGCAGCTGCTCAGTTCCGTAAAATACATTCCACGAAACACATGGCGTCACTCAAAAACTGTTTGAAATCAGGTAGTTTCCGCCAGTTATTCGGCAGTGACAGGACATTATGTGCTGTGGAACAGTTGCTTACCTGATTCAGGAAACCAAAGTTTGCATCTTGACAAACTGCCTGATACGGTTTTGCCAAATTTTTTATGATCACTAAGTGATAGAATTGCTAAAATGGTTGGACAGGCAAGGAAAGAAAAGAAAAAAAGCCTCGGTCGGAATTCCGTACTGATCGGGTACTTCGAAAGCAATATGAAGGGCCCTCAGTGACTATGATATTCACGCTTTCTTCCGGTTGGATAATACCTTAAAGCGCCACTTATGAAAGACTGAAGATCAAGTCGGTGTGCAGGTCCAAGACAACTGCATCTACAAAATCAGTTGCAAGTTATGCCCAGCAGAATACATTGGACAAACCAGCAGACAACTGATGATACGGTTAACGGAGCACAGAAGGACAGAAAAGTGCAGATCTTCGGATAAGGCGACTTTATCTAAACTTGAGATCGATTCAGACATAGCTCTGCATGCCATAGCAGAGGGACATAACATAGATTATGAAAACACAAAAGTACTCCAACGTGGATTGAGAACCTGCACTAAACGTAAATTTGCCGATGCTCCGGCGATAAGCACCCACCCCACATGCATCAGTCGGAACGACGGAGCAGAGATTTCGGAGATAAGGATAGCCCTAACATCCTTGAGAATCATACATTCCAAAGGTCACCACGCCAGTTGATCCCACCGCCACAGGGATGCATGACGTAAAGGGCAACTATTCTCTCACCCGACCCACAGTTCAAAGTGCACACACTCAAACACACACAGACAACTAAACATCAGTTGGCATGTGAACGTGCTCACAATCATTTGATTGTAAAACTTGTCTTGAGAAAGACTATCCACGGTAGACGAAACGTTGGCCCATTACACCTCCCAATAACGCTATGTCATTAACAATATATCATTCGCAATTAAACCAATACATGGCGCATCGATTTTTCAATACACCCCTTGCATTATTTGGTGAAGATGAAAAACAGGTGTGATTTAACTGTTCGTTGTCAATTTGCGACTAAAGAGAGGAAAAATCCAATTTTTGTAAAAGGGTCTGAATTTAGTTTACTACTTACTTGTTTCCGTTTAATTGGGTTTATTCAACCGTAAGGAATCTTGGTTCGTTTTAAGTTCCTGCTTACCAATTCAATACTCTTCTGGCATAAGAGCCGTGGGCCATAGTTCACAAGTCATCGAATCCCGGAAAATGATTTATTTACACTACCCTGAATGCTTTATGAATGGCTTTAAGGCAATTTCACTCGGTTTTCTTAACGCGTACCTCACTGTATGCGAATAGTTTGAATGGATCCTTGTAAGAATTACCTACATCGGATTTCGCTTTGAAAAGGCATAAGCCAAATTAATCATATGCGCATAAAGCAGCTCTAAGTTGGCCGTGATCTCTCTCCTAAAAGTTGTGTAACCTGTATTCTTGTTGATAAAACACCGAGGAGGAAACAGCATGAGTGGTTTTCTGGATGAATTCAATTTTTCACTGTTATGAATGGTAAAATAAATTGCCGTTAAGCCTGATCAAATCAAGTACACAGTAGCTACGGAGTGTATGAACTGATTAGTGTGCATAAGCAAGCATACATACACCTACCATCATAGTAGGTGACTGAATTTCAACCATTCACATGATTTATGACTTTGAAATGCTGGTTTGTAGGATGTAAAACCTCATACCATTTAAACAGCATCCTGAAGCTCAAGCAACCTTGCCAAAGAATCTGTTCACTCCCTAGGGAAACTTACTAAACAGTTGCGTAAGGCTAATTTACATTGCGAATGGATACTCCCACCGTTGCTGGATCTGGCATTTAAGTATACTTTGATGGACAAAAATTGTTAATCAATGACTGACAAATCTAATGCACTTCACCAGCACTCCAGACTAGGGATCAAGGTCGAAGTTAACCTGCATAACTGTGGATAGTTTGGGGATTCATTATATCAATAAATCATTAATATTTTTACCCCAAAACTGAATTCGTTCAGCAATAGCGTTTAGTGAAAAATGCCAGTCGTTGCTTCCTTGATGAAAACGTCATGTGAATAGAGTTATCATTCATTCCACACGAGCTCGTTCATATTGTTCATCCCACAAGGACAGTCACACTGAAATTTTTCCATAGCTGGCCGGAAGACCTGAGTTTTTTAGGCTCAAAGTCAAGTCCGAAGGACAGATGGTCAACAGAGGGCTGCCAAGTGGGGAAGATGACCAGCGGTGGGAGAATTCGAACTTGCCACATTCACGTCCAAACGCTACGACCCTATCCGCTTGGCCACCGCCGGATGTCTCTGCTTTCGTTGGGATTCGTGTGATGTATGTTCACGTTATAAACATCCGTGCCATACGGAACTAAGTGAAACGCTTTGGCGGCGTTGCTACCAATATCAGTTCTAAGTGCGACGGTATCAATCATCTATCAGGATCATTTCGTTCCAGATCCTGTCTTTTCAGTCGAGTTATCGTCCAAAATGCTTACTCTTCTCCACAAAGCTCACAAAAATCAGGTAATATATTCTACGGTTTATTCAGTCTCTTCATCGTGACCATAGTTGACGAAGTTCATCATTCTACAATGCGTGACTTTAATAGCGCACCAATTCCCCCTCATTTATTTTACAGTCTTTTTAACACCCGCCATGGTTCTACCCATAAGGACTCCAATTTCAACCTCATCCCAACCATCCATTCATAACTCTTCTGTCAGACTGCGTACGTACTTTGATATCAGTAACCAGGAAAATTAAATCTTATATATAAAGTGCAACGTTATTGAGGGTTCCTCACACACACACACATACACACACACGAAAAGACACATTCTAACCAAATGTTTCCTGCTGCCGAACTTATTAACCCTTGAAGGTCTCGTGTTTCTTGTTGCACCGCAGTCAAAAGATTATTTACGTCTGCATCATTGTATAACTCTCCTAAATGAAGTGATCAAAAGTATTTCTACTACACTATGGGCTATGGAGCAGTGGAGACTTCACATTTGAAGCAATCACATAGAAGGAATTAGCTAATAATTTGCAAAGCCAGCCTGAGGTTCGTCGGCTGATATTTTTGATAAAATCTAGTATTACACCACTCAAGGCCCAATTATCCAGAGATTTCCTACTCTCTCGGAATATCGAGTACAGGTTGCTTCAGCGCTGGCTTTCCCGAGACCCCATGCAAACATCTTTTGAGGAAAACTTAAATAAAAAACCCGTTTTGAAATCCTATCTTTCCGCCACTCATACAAACCATTGCCCATTTAACTGTCTCATGTGGTATTAATCAAGTTACTCAGCTCAGTTGAGATAAGCAGATGGTCTACTAGCGGAGGAACTTAGACATGAGATCAGCTCTGCATGTGATCTGATGTCTTCAGTAATTAACCGTTCCCCATTGTTGGTGTCCGGTTTTCATGCCTAGGCACTTGCGAAGCCAGGTGAAATCCGAGAAATGTCAACAAATAGAGCCATCTTTGTGGGCAGTGAAACCTACAGAACATGTTGTGAAGATCGTTGTACGTATGATTTACACAAGTGCGCCCCACACGTGGTGTGTTTCAAATCGACTTTCACGTCAAGTCGTGCTTAAAGCAAAAGCCAGATGCAGCGAGGTCGATCTGCGTGAAATGCCAATGGATTCACGGACACAAAGGGATTAGTTTTTATTCGTGCCTGCTTCCCGCCGGTGGTTAGGCCGAGCGGTTACTGGTGGAGCTCCATTGAAGATTACCTTCTGAAAGGTTCAAACTGCATACCTAACAAAAATTGCCCTCAGCCCGTGTATGTATTTACGGTAAAGTTAAGTGGAACAGCGATCATTAAGTTGATAAGAATAGCTTACAGTCAAGATGGCTAGCGATATTGAAATGAGTGTCATTGCAGTTCAAGTATCGTCCAGTCATACACAAAATAAGTCCCACAAGTGTTTAATTGATATATTCGAATCAGTGCAGTCATTTCTTCTCCCGTGCCTTGAATTAGTGGTTCAATCCATCGCGAATCTCACCTTACGACCATACAATGAAGTGATGCGCAAAGCCGCGATTCTCGGTGTAATAAAAACCCAAAATGTTTGGTAGTGCGGACCAATTATCACAGATAACAATTATGTCGGTAACGTGCGAGAAGTTTGGTTTGCGAGATGTCTGATCCTCAGTACGTTATCCAAAGGTACTTCAGCATATTAGGTCCAAGGGATAATCAAATAGCAAGCAGAAATGTCAAGGCATCATAGAGTACTTGGCCGTATCAGACACGGTGCTATGCTGCAAGATGAAGGCACAATGAGTCTGGCTATTGGTTAACTCCAGATCTAACTCGCAATCCAGGATTGGTCTCAATATTAGATTTTACAAGCATTCACCTTGCTATCTCACAGTATAACACTATCTCGGGTAAGCATCTAGCCATATACAGACCAAACAGGCACACAGGATTTAAGACTTCTTGTGCGACGGGACTTGTGTGAGTACGTGTGTACGTGTGTGTACACGAACACATCCTCTGGGTACGTAGAGAACACAACTGATTACAATAAGATTGAACTGTGAATAAGGTTATCTGTGTTTGTACGACGAAGGCTTTGGAAATGACCAACAGAGCTTGGCAAATAGAACCAAATGGGATCGCGTATGTAACGGTACCGTTATTCCAGGTGACGTTAACATGAGATGAATGTGTGTAAGACAAAGATGGTCAGAAAAAGAGACAAGTTAAGAAACAAGATCAAGGGAGTTCGACGAGAATACGATATCAACGAGTGCACCGCAAAGCGAGAGCCACACAAATCCTGAGAACGGTGCTTATTTGAAGTGACATCAGTGAAAACGAGACGAAAGGTTTGAAATCAGGGCAAGTATATAACGACTGATGAATAAAAGAAGAAATATTGGAGAGAAAGTAAGCGTTTACACACAGGTTTAATGGGCGCCATAGAGCTCATTTTATGGTTAACACTGATAGCACTTGAATGGAGCTGATATTCTAACAGTTTGGATAAGAAATCTTACAATCTGGTACCTAGGTCAAGCATCGACAGGGTTACGAATACACTATTCCGGTCGCATTGATCAACCGGCCTGAGAGGAAAAGTGGCATCAAACATTTATCACTGTTGATCTGTGTAAACTACTGAACTAGCTGACCGATGGTCATGGGCCATAAAAACCGATATATGCGCGAACTGTTTTTGTCTAGCAAACGAAAATGAATTTTGTCAAACATCCGTAATTTTTTCACAGATTTGTTGAAATGTGGTTTGTGGTTCAAACGGAGGTGCGTATACTGGCCACGGTGAAAACAGTGTGCTCTGCTTCTGCTAATCATCAGTGTCAACCTTCCTAAATTACCAAATCTCACGGGTTTAAACATGCGCGTTACGTTTGCTTCCGACAGATGGAAATGCCAAGCCATGTTTACAAACGACAAGGCTTTTAAAGCAACGTCTGATTGGCTGAAATGCTCGAAGATTCTTAACTTCACAATACCGGAAATGAATCTGAACTTTTTCCAATTCTAAGCCAATTCTGAAAGAAGACAATGAATAGCTCTCTCATACAACAGTAAAATAGACGAAAATTGTGCCCAGAATGTATTGCTCGACTGTAGTTCCATCGCAAATCTATGTGGCTTTGTTGGCATACTTCAAATATAAAAGTCCATTAACAAGCACAACTTCAAGACCTTTGTTAGTTGAGTTTCATCCTGCAGTTTCGGGAGTACCGTGAACCATAAAAATAAGCAGGACTGGAAAACAAAATAGGCAACTGTGAGGCACACTGTTTTAAGATATGGAGATTGGTGAAAATGAGTCACAGTTATGTAACTACTCGGATGCCTAAAGCTACAGATTCTGGACTCCCACGCGGGAGCTCATCAACCGCTGGCTATGTAACAAGAACAACCCAAAGCAAAATTCCCTTTAACGGAATCACATCTTTCGAGTTTTCTACGAAAGGTGGGTACAGCTAAAATATTTGGAGAAGTTCAGATATGTTGTGCTGTATTGTATAGACCTTTGCGCATAACTTAGTATTATTTCAATGAGAAACTTGAGAAAAAAATGGAAGAAAAACTCACCGCGGAATGATCTAAGCACATAATAATAGGTTGCTCAGGAAATCGGCTGACACACAATAACGATTTCTCAAGATGCGTGCGAGATATGGGATAGTCGAGTATCTATGGATATCGATTCTGAAGGGTATAAAACGAAAAGCGAATAATGTAGAAATATGAGAGCCACACTTTGAAAGATCGTTGTGTAGGGGATCATAAAGAATTTTGTGAGCAAATTGCTCACATACTGACAAGTGTTGATCCCACAGATTGAGAGACAATTCAGTTGGTGGTATAATGACACACGACTAATAACTGATAGCCCCCGGCGAAGAATTTTAGTCTTTCCTAATTAAATCTGGATATACAGTTGGAAAATATCAAAAGATTAGAAATTCACATTGGTTTACAAATTGGCAGATGGTGCTTTGTCTCATCGTGTAGTGTTGAAGCTTTCTGATTCTAAATGATATCCGTCCGAGATTCTTTATACAAGTGGAAATGTGAGAAGTGCATTTCAAATTTTTGCCAATAGGAATCCTAGGTATTTCACACAATCAATCCCGGTAAGTGTATCTGAGTAGATGAAAGACATTTCGGATGCTGTTGATTACTCTCTATCTTACCGCACAATAGTTGAATGCCTTGCCATAGGAATCGGCCGTTGTCACTAATCAGGGGTTGGTTGGCGAATGTCCTTTCGATTTGTTTGATTTCAGCTTTTATTAGGAAAGAAATATTCGGTATGCTTTTGTTTCTACAGGAGTTTTAGAAGTGCTCCTTGGGTCTCCTTAGAGATTCCAGTTTCTGTGTGGCGATGCAGCCGTTTAAGACGAATGGTGTTTCTAAGGGAAAGCAGATATCAAAGACTGCATTGGTTGTCTTTGTGAAAAGTCTGACATTGTCAATTAGGACGGGTTCAAAACAGCGACATGCAGATGCGTGTGAAGGGTTTTTGAAGAAGAATAAGATTGTTATGTAAAAAGTTTCAGAGGTGATCACGGACTTCATTTATTTGGTTGAATGAATGGAAAGATGACGTAGAGTATATCCTCGGGGTGATAGGATTGAATCATGACTGAAATCGAGCGCGCGCACAAACACACACACAAAGATATATAGACTCTCCTCAAGATGCAAAACGATTAATGGTAGATGAAAGTCGAAAAATGTGATATTGTGTTGCGAGTTAATAGGGGCAATATATAAGTTTGTTATTATTATATTAGTATGGTGAGGAAACCTGGGATGAAACTTCGTTGCGAGGCAGTCAATTCAGTTTAGCGTGTACGTATAAATAACTTCGGAATTGCCAGACGAGAAGGGGTTGATGTATATTGCCACACCGTCTCCAGTCTTCCTGTCCGAAATTCTGTCCTGCCGATGGAGTTTGAAGCTCTCTATCGACACGAGTGAATCAGCAATGTCCGGGTTCAGCTAAGATTCCTATATGTAAATGGCACAAGTAAGTACATGGATTGATGAGTGGAGTGCGAGAGACAGACCCGACATTTTGGCAAACAGAGCGGAATAGACACCTTGGCCGGAGAAGTGCATTTAAGAGTTGCCTGCTAGCCAGTATGAATGTCTCTCCTCGATGGATTAGAAGATCTTTGAGGTAAAACAGTGTGTGACTCCCGATCATGCTGAGAAACGATACAATTTTTGAACAAAAATAATTCCGAGTGATTGTGGCGATGAATGGAAACCATAATGTAACCAAAATCCGCCCAAAACAAACAACGAGATTACAACGGCACAAAGTTGCAGCGTAGCCAGTCAAACTGAATTAGATTGTACGATTGAAGCGAGAATCCCATAGTCTTCAGTAAAACTCCATCTTGTCTGAAAGGAACAACCAGTGAATTTGTTTCCAGGCCCTCAGCTCCAAAGCTACTGAGATAAAATGTACACCTTGTTGCTTTCAATAGAACTTTCGAGGCTGTTTTTAAAACGTCTATAGAGACATGTTTCGGAACAGGGGCTTCTGTCTATGTCTGTGTTGAATTTCTACTCACTTGAATTACTCAAGAAACGTGGTAGTTATTCAGCCAAATACGCAAAAATGCTCATTAAAAATAAATTTCTAATGTCTTCGGAATAGTTAGAATGAATTAAATAGTTAACCGTTTACTTTAGGAAGCAAGTTTTCTGTCTTCTCGCTCGAATGATTAGTACCTGCATCAGAATGGGCAAGGAAGGAGCGTCATATAGGTCTGTTTTAAAACGAAAAAATCAAAACTTAGACCGTATGGTGAATGGGGAAGGAATAAAATTTAGAGTATACTCGACGGAATGGATCTTTGTAATAATTTTTACCCAGGATTAAATAAGATTTCACTGTGTGGTTGGTTGTAAATAGTCGTATTTTTGTCCTTTTTATTTGTGATGTGACATGCGTACCGTGCATTCAAGACTAACGGATGCAACGTGAAGTAAAATTTTGTTAGGGGTAGCACGTATCTTCACTTTGGCTACTAATCGCAACGTCTTGAGTCGTTGAGATTTTCCTGTAAACTTCTATAGAATCTTCGTTTGATGTGAAAATTTAACCACTGGAATTCGTAAATTAGAGGTGCCTTCCGTGTTTAACTTACGATTGTTCAAAGTTGTTGATAGTTCCCTGTCTACCTCGGTTTGGAAAAATACACAACTTTAAGCTCGACCTCAGGAATCAACTGGCTTCCACGATCATCATGCGCTGAAGTAAAAGGAATATCCTAACCTGACGGCTTCGCGAGCTACATCATAATATCATGCACTCCATCGTGTTTAATGGGGGCATTTGACCAGGGTTATGTCAACAGTTAATACGGTCTCCACAATTTAGTTGTCTACAAAATCCCTTGTGAGTTACAAATTTTCGTTTTTTTTGCTCATTTGCTTTTAACTGAACTTATCGGATGTTCCAGCTCATTTGGATCTGGACACCTGGAACCATCGATTCACTTCCCATGTAGATTCTTGTTGTAAGTATGAATTGTATAAAGGCATCTGATTCATTTGCGAATGTCATCTGAGTACCGCTTTGCAGCAATATTTGACCATATGAACCTTTGGCCTATTCAGTCCACTCTACTTCAAGCATCCATTATCCTCGCGTTGACCTAAAGCTGTTTTTGTAATTCATTCGACTCATCACCTATTCAGAAGGTGCACAAATGATCTCACTGTCAGGTAAGACACAGTTTGCTGCGTGCTGTCACAAACAATGACCGTCATATGATTCAGTTGATGTCAAAGCTCGTTGTCTCTACTTTCAGCATTGCTATTCAAGTTTCTAATCTACTCTTGTTACGAACCACAAACAATTAGTCAATACGGCACCTGTGTAGCTAAATATGTATCCTTTAGCAATCACGGGGTTTTACCGAATGGTAATTACAACGATCGGTAGTTGTCATGTCTTCCGTTCTCGCTATTTGCTATTGACATTTTTTCCATCATTAATACAGGCAATTCAGTTGTCACGTTGTTTTACCAGTCCTAGTGTTCGTGCGAGCTTCGTCCATTTAAATGTTCAGAGCCAGTGGTTAACACGGGAAGCGACAATAGTCAGTTCATAAAGATCGATGAGGATTACTTCTGTTCAGAAAATTATTGGTAAAATGTACCATGACATGCGATTGTTGTGGGGATGGTGGATATTGATTTGACAAATTCTTTGCTGTGGTGAACGACCAACACAGGTCCAGCGTGCTCACAACGATTACCTCAGTCGGTAAGCTGAGTATTAACGCCGTGTGAGAAAATTACCTAATGCGGATGGAATAAATTGGCCAGCAGTGAATGTTGGTCACAGAAGACCAATAAAAGGCATTCGATTTTGACTAGTAAACAAGTGATTATTTGTGCTCAACTTGGCACTTTTCACTAAAGTTAGTGAGAACGAGCGATAACAGCCAAGAAATAAAATCGATTTGAGACCTGTGGTTTGGAAAAAGAGCCGATGTCAATCCTCTCTTCTGCAATACAAAACGATTTTACTCTCCTAAACCTATTTCAAAAATTGATTTTCCACATTCTAATTTATATATTGATCCTCGCCCACTTACCACAACCAGCATTCGACACTAGACGTCTTAACCAACTAATAAAGTTCTACTTTAACCTCCGTTGATCCAAAGAGTAAGTCATTTTGAATATTTCCGAGACTGTGGTTATGCATTTTTTTCTGTGTCCACAGAATACTTCTGTTCTCAAACGGCGGATGCCCATCTTGATTTCCTTGAAACCAACCAGATTACCTTTCACGTAAATCTCCACTGACAAATTTTGCTTGTAATTTTGGAATCACTATCGAGGATCTCTTCGTTTGCATTTAGTTACTGGGATTCTACAGCCAACTACTAGAATCACATGCGCATTGCCAATCACAAGCTACCCAATATCTGGATGCTTTTACACTCATTATCACAACCGAACGACTTAAGGAGTGTATCGAAAAATCGCTGTGCTATGTATTGGTTTGGGTCCATAAAATGTCACCTGAGTAGGCTCGTAAATCCAGACCAGGTCTGGCCCTATGCGGTATGCGAATGCCTGAAATATGATCATTTTGCTTCAGGTCTATTCTACTGGATTATGACCAATGGTCCGTGGTCAGCTGTCCGTACGAATGAAAGTAGGCAAACAAGTCACCTGTTACTCTTTATCAGATTGGGAAATCTCCACATGGCTAAAACAAGAATATCAATTCGCCTGAATGGATCCCTCCTGTGTTTCGTAATTTAAACGGTAAACATCGCAGTAATCAAAGTTTCACTATTAAGCCTTCGATAGAAGAGTTCCCGGCCGATTCTCAGAGCAAATAGATACCTCGTCAAGCTAGCCCATATTCACAAAAGAGAACGATCTATAGTAACCCCAGTGGACCCAGTGGAGAAATAGGGAGTCACCATTCAAAGGTGATCAACCGAATTAATCTAAAACTCGAGCAGGCACCAAAGCTTACCTACCAGTCGGCTGATTTGTACATTTTTCACTCAACTAACCGACTGGATCTTAACACGCAGTCGACAAATGTACCCGACCGAAACGATACCTCAATAATTTGTCAGTTCATCTGCAAGTGTGGAGACACAAACAGAACGGCTTTGTTACTCAATAAACAAATGAGAGAGCATGCCCCTGAGTGGTTAATGTAACAGCCGATTCATCCTACCCCGAACCGAAAACAAGCACGAGAACTCCGGCCTTGTCGGTCACGAAAAAAGGTTGTGCTAGAGAATACAGTGGCAAATAAGCTTGGTTTCGGTGTTTTGACGCGTTTTATGGATATTATGGCAGCGTGATCGAAAGACAAAAGATGACAGCGAGCAATTAGAAATTTTAATAATTTGTCAGCATAGATTCTGTGTATTCGGTGTTGTGATAGCTAATGCAGTTGATAAATGTCATGTCCGTTTCACTGGGTTATTGATTGAACAATCGAATCCCGCACCAGTGGCCAGGGTAGATTGAGGGATTTTACGTGCTACTCTAGATGGACAAATTATTTAGGTGGATTGCGACCGCTTTGGCCACCAGATTGATCCCGACCGTAACTGCAGACTGTCAGTATTCTGTAAGGCTTTATCAATCCCCTAAGTGAAATCACCAGTACGTGTCCAAAAACTGTTGATTCACAATGTATACCTGCCCTGGAGAGAACCAGCAAGCTTTCACCAAATATTTTCCTGAGTCTGCCGACCCTGCTTCCATGCTGTTGCTTCTTGTCTCGTAATAACACCAATTAACATATTTTACGTGTAGGATAGACCGGGGTAGAAGAAATGCTGTCATCTTGCCACTTGTGCCTCCCATCCGTTCTGTTCAAATGTGAATGTTTTAACTGTAATCGATTAGGTATTAACAGAAAGAACTGGTCGTACATTCTGACTAAGTTAGCCAGGATCTTTGTTGTCGTGGCCTGTTGGCCAATAATTGGTTGTAGTGCAGTCCATTCCCCGTGGGTACAAAAAGTAAATAACTGTGAATTCACTGTGATTTTCCTGAAATGGAAAAACCTCGTTTTAATGAGAAAAGAACCGGAAGGGATTTGAGCGATAAGCGGATTCGGTTAGTGACACTGGTCTTTGATGGAACAACCTGTATTGCGGTACGGTTTACACTGCTTTATTTGCCTTTTCTACAGTGCTGATGATGACGGCCAAACAACAGGACGTATTGTTGCCATTACGGCAGATTTTAAGGGTTCAAACGACTAGCAGGCAAATTAGTTGGTTATCCAAGATCTGCTCTGAATTAATAACCTCCCAATAGAGTCAAGTATGCTCCCATCGTTTACGAGATAGTGCACAATTGCCTTTCGGATGCAGCAGTGGCCAGCTAAATTGGCTCTACCTTGAAGCAACAAATACCAGTAAGTCACGTCGTCAAACAACGTATTGTCTGGTTGTCTACACGGAAAGAAATCAGCAAAAATGGTCATGTGTGATATTTCCGTCTGGCAGAAGAACCATGCTAAGATGGGATTGAATAGTGCCATCAGCATCATAGTTGAAAAGAATGATCCGAACTGGCGATGGGTTTTTTCTAATGGTTCCTGAATAAGTCAGATGAAGTGTGTATTGAGGAATCACGAGAGTTCAGTCTAATGACAGGATAGTGAGCGATGAGAACGAATGCAGTGAAATCGCCAATAGCTTTTGTGGAAAGCTGACAGAACGGAGAATAGTGCAGTTATCGTATGCCGGGCTGGTAGGATAGAGTCATATAATACAACCAATACCTGAAGAATATACGTTTTGGAGCGGGGAACCAGTCAGTTGATTCAATAGTCGTTTTAAGTAGACCACGACACATTTGATCACGGCATGCTACAACGATAGTGGCGAGCCAGGAAAGGGAGAAATGGGACGGAATATGAAGCACGTGTCACCTTAGGGCAAGGTATGGCC
This sequence comes from Fasciolopsis buskii, assembly GCA_008360955.1. Classification (NCBI taxonomy): domain Eukaryota; kingdom Metazoa; phylum Platyhelminthes; class Trematoda; order Plagiorchiida; family Fasciolidae; genus Fasciolopsis; species Fasciolopsis buskii. The sequence continues at coordinate 38,374 of LUCM01008188.1, read as the reverse complement.
AATGAGGGTGATAGCTCCCCAACATTATGGTAATATCCTTCCCCGGTCGACGAATAAACCAACTAGCAATGAACAAACAAAGCAAGGTGACAACGTATTTGTCCGCACGTGTTTGTTTGTATTTCGTTGGGTGTGTTTGTGACTGTGTATGTGCACATGCGCTTATGTGCACGCATGCAAAGGTCCAATTGTTGCCTCCCATATTGATCGTACACCAAGGCCGGGTAACAGTTCAGCTGCTGATTTGTATTTAGCATGTGGCGTGCTAACAAAATTGCGAATTGCGAATAGCGAATATTTACCAGATTTTACTGATCGCAACGACGACAAATTGCTAATTACAACTAGTTCTCCGATTTGATTACTGGAATTTTGATTCGCTTTTGATTCGACTAATTTTGTCAAGCATTATGGTTTAAGCAAACGTGATGAAGAGCTTAATGTCTTTGAACTTCCAAAGAAGCTGTTCCATAACGGCCGTCGTTCTTTATTCCAAGATGCGGAACACCACCATGTTATTCTAAACGGGCAACGGACATCACGAACGATTCACGTGGAGGGTCTGGTAGAAAATACCGTGAAACGCTTGTGAGACGCGGTGCTGTCGGAGTACAGAATTACGTAGGTTCACAGAAAAGAATGGGCGACAAAGAAATGAGCTCATCTTGTTCAAGGAAGACGGTTATTTCAAAAGATTTATGCTCTTGAGCATCTGTTCGCCGGAAACGACTGACACGGAGAGGTAGAGACGCAATGTGGACATTTGGAACCATTTGCATCTAAGCATTGGGTGAATGGAAAGCTAGTATTGTATAAAATTTTGTGTACAAAAATGTCGCATTTCAGTCAACAACGAGGGAGAAAAACAGGAAGTGTCACAGTCATCACCTTACAAAAATTAAGAGCTCATTGAGGAATGTTCAGGGCACATTATTACAGATTGCTCAGGAAATCGGTGGATAAAAGGAAAGAATCAAGTAAAGAGGAGTGATAAAAGAGGTCACGGGTTTGTGGAAACAATCATTCTTTTTCCTCAGAGCAACCCATCAGGAAGTTCCTTGACAAAACTGAACATGGGAGAAATGATAATGGATATTAACATTCGTGTCAAGGAGCCGGACCAATACCCGAGGAGTGTAAAAGTAACAGCTTGCGGAATCTGTCCAGGGAATGTGTTAGACCTACGCAACATTCACCACCTTATTTTCATTATTAATAACTTCACTTTACTAGATTGTAACTTGCGATGCAATTTTGTTTGTTACGGAACTTACATTTAAGAGCAAACGAAATAAGAATGGATTGTTTCATATGTTGAGGAAATAACACTATTCATCTGTAAGCATACAAACGGCGGACATTAGGCGAAATATTTTTAGTTAAGGAGCCTTGAACGCAGCTCTCCGATTATCTTACCAGAATGCATTCGTCGAAAACTTATGCGGTTCAAGATGGCAAGTCTCCTGACGAGCCAACAAAAACATTTACTTGGTGCATTTTAGTAGCAGGAGATTGAATGTTTTCACGAAATAATTCATCATGTGATATCATCGCTTAACTCACCATAAAGAAATCATGGAAGCACTGTACAGCTGTTTCATCCTTGTTAGGAATCGTCTCCTACTACTAACATGCACCAAGTAATCAAGCTCTGTAGGTCATATCCAAAGCCTTCGTCGTACTTAGGCCACCTGTAGAGAAGTCATCTATCAGTAGGGGTCAATTGGTACGCGCTAGCGGCCCGTGTCCGTGCAAATCAGTGACAGATAGGTGCAACATCATCATGTGGTGAATTTCAACAAACAGTTCAGAGCCTGCCCGGTAGCGTAATGGCTAAGGCGTTCGACTGAGAATCGTTCGTCCCGGATTCGGTTCCCAGTTCGGGCGCGGTCCATATGCACTGCTGATGATTCCTAATACAAGGATGAAACAGTTGTACAGTGCTTCCATGGTGAGTTGACCGATGATATCACATTGTGAATTATTTCATAAAAAGATTTACCTTGCGGTAACGGATGCCGGAGAATTTGATTATGACTTTAGGGACGACCGAGTTGTTAAATAACAAATGTTTTATTGGTTTCAGGGTTTTAGCCAGCCACAATATTTCTCAACCTCTAGCATCTCCACAGTACTGATAAGGGAGGTTGTTAAAATAGCCGAAAGAGAGTAAACAGCGGAGAAACGTAGAACAACGGTTCTGAATGGACTAGTAGGGAGTAGTACTGTGCGGTGGGAAATTCCATAAGTGAAATCTCATTTGGTTCAATTGTAGGAAGAATGTGAGTGCATCTATAGTTTAATGTCACCAGCAGACAGTGAGTATTGGAAAGGAAAGCAAAATTTTACGGAACAATGGATCTTTTCGGATGGGTGGGGCCATTGTGTTCATAACCGGCTCACTTTTGATGAGTTAGCGGCAAGAATCCGCTAGACCAAGTGTCTGTACTTGGGGACCAGCAACTGCATGTTGGTTTTCGTCAGGTAAAACCCCAACAGTTTTGTTCAATAAGTAAATTAGGACCCATGAAGTGCTTTAGTTGTGTTCGACATTGAGTTTTTCGAGGTAATTCATTCTTCTGAAGTTCACCATACCAGCATTCTTGGTAAGTTACGAGAACTTCGACAAGATAAAATCCCTCTTGAACGAACAGGAATAATCTGGAATGTAAATGCATGTAGGTGAAGTTGGTTTGCTTAGGGCTGGTCCAAGGTGGCAGAAAACGAACACTATGAGCTGTAGAGTTTGACATTTCTAATGATCAGTGGTAAACAGGAGAGTAATGATAAAGTCACAAACGAATTAACTATCTACATTTTTGTTTACAGAATGAGCAAATTGATATGCATAGATGACATGAAGTTTGGGGGATGCTTCAGTGTTTCGGCACCGATTCAAGTGCCTTGTAGCAAACGTAGCAGTTATTCGTTTACGATTCTGAGTGACTATATAGAAGACACGACTTTTGAATCTCAACTGGCTGCTCATAACGGGTAATATTCCCTGCACTATCGCGCTCCTTGGATCAGCTTGCAAAACGTTGTAAGGGATTTTTAAATGCATTGGGTTTATAAGAGAAAAGATTTTAAAAATTAGTAGAGTTATATTTAATTTAGCTGACGTGATTTTATTTTGAACTCATCTTCATCACTGCAGACATTTGAACAGGTTCCAGCTGTGGCAAGCAAACACGGCACTAATACGGCCCCTAAACAATTTGTTTCAAGGAATCGTTTGACCCAAATCGGTTGTATTTTGCGTTCCTGAGTGACATGTACTGCAACTGACGGAAATGTAATTGTGGAAATCCAGGATTGGCTGGAAATGCTTCGATGATCCTGTTCGGAATAGGCAAATGGCTCTTTTTATGCCAATTTTTTCTAATCCCTATCAAAAATTCCTAATAGAAACTAATACTGATCTTCATTGATAGTTACCCACTTGCCCAGATGATACTATTTCATTCAGAGTATTTCTTTTTAAGGTATTTCACGTGAGGTAGTTTTTCGATCAATTATTCCTTACTTCCATAATTAAACCTAGTTAGCTAAATTACTTATTCTGATCACTTCTCCCCGTCCTTTGATAGCAGAAGTTTTATCGTGATTCAAGGTGACATCACTGTAAAAATTTCAATGAGCACGAAATATCATTTTGAGAGAGGGAATTGATCGAAAGCGAAATTCAGCTGACCATATATAAGTATCTCTCTTACTGTCTTTTCTATTTGATTTCAGACGGTGCGTAATTAGGTGTTGGCAACCTTTGTAGAATCGGAGATACAGACAGTTTGCTAACACTCCTTTTGACCTTCCTATAAAGTTCTCCCTTGAACATTATTTGTCATCTTGCCCGCTTTTTATCACTAAATTACAGGGTACTTGGCTATTGTGGTAATGAAGTGGTTTGCAATGTTACCGAAATTAGGATCTGCTTCTTCAAGTTTCTCTGTTCTGATGTTAACTTCGAGCTTTAATTTACACTGGTAGGTTATATCAAGTCATAGTGAAATCAAACTTAGCAGCTTAAAGATAATGGATGTCATTTAGTCGTTAACTGTGCACAAGATATTCAGCGGCCGAATTCATTTTCGAGAAAATGAATCGGCGATACACCGCTAAAGGTCGTGCTACTGTCTACTACGCACCTCACAAAAGCAACTCTCAAGGAAGGTGGCAAAACTCTATTTATCTGACCTAATAGGAGTAAATTATCCAAACAGCTATTACATCAACCCGGATCCCGTGTCGTTTCCAACCACGCCAAGAATTTTCTCCGCATAATGCTGATTATCTAGGCTAGCAAGGTGTAATAACTGTAGTCTTCTGATAGCTTGTTATTTCACTAAACGCCAGCAATTTCAGAAGGTCCATTGACGCAGTGGTCGAGTGTGTCACGAGTACCAGTAGCCATGCGCTTAGACAATCGCGACTTCGTTATCGGTTGGTTCCAGTCAGAGAGACGATACACAGAAGAAGTAGAAGAGGAATCCAAAAGGTAAGTTATTAAAATGAAACCAAATCAGATTATGCGGCCCATTTTGGAAACTCATAGGAATCTGACTGTTTACTTTGAAACAGCTAAGTCCACAGTCGGCAGTGAAAAAAATTATGAGGCCAGACTAAAAACGGTAATGTTGTCTCAGCTTCTGCTTAGTGTCAGTTACTCCAGCGCGGTGGCCACCTTGCTCTCCAGTCTGCTGTGAACAACGGAGATAAAGGTTTTAGTTCGAGGAAAGATAAAATGGTGACCACGATACACATGGAACATTCGCGTTCCGATGAGAGCGATGTGGATGACACTTCGCTCGGATCATGTAATCCGGAAGCGAATGGAGACACTTCACTCAGGATAGGGTTTTTGACTCAGCAAGAGGCACCTACTCGTTTTAGACTGCAAGAGTATCAATTCCTCTTATTCAGGATCATTTACTGTTCATCCCCAACTCAGAAATATCTAACCATCACGAGGAATTCATTAAATACTATTCCTGCTCCTTTTGGGCAAACTGTAATCCTTTTAACTTGACGTTCTAGGAGACAATGAAGAATTTTCTGAGGTTAACATATACCAAGAAATCGCCTTTAATGATGATCGAACTGTGCAAACCCTGTGAACAAATAAGAAAAATTGCAACCCAAGGTACTACTTGAAGACGGATGAAACGAGAAAATAGGGTTGCATGAAATGGGATACACCATGCCATGGAACGCTACAACCACGCGTGGAAACTGCTAATGGTTAAAGGGGGCGAAGAAAAATCCATATCACCTTCAGCGCAGAAAGGAGAAATAAATGCATTTTCTGTTTTACAACCAATAACCTTGGGTTGCAATTTTTCTTATTTGTTCACAGGGTTTGCACAGTCCGATCAACATTAAAGGCGATTTCTTGATATATGTTAACCTCAAAAAATTTCGTCATTGTCTCCTAGAACGTCCAGTTAAAAGGATTACAGGTTGCGCAAAAGGTGCAGGAATAGTATTTAATGAATTCCTTGTGATGGTTAGATATTTCTGAGTTAGGGATGAACAGTAAATGATCCTGAATAAGAGGAATTGATACTCTTGCAGTCTAAAACGAGTAGGTGCCTCTTGCTGAGTCAAAAACCCTATCCTGAGTGAAGTGTCTCCATTCGCTTCCGGATTACATGATCCGAGCGAAGTGTCATCCACATCGCTCTCATCGGAACGCGAATGTTCCATGTGTATCGTGGTCACCATTTTATCTTTCCTCGAACTAAAACCTTTATCTCCGTTGTTCACAGCAGACTGGAGAGCAAGGTGGCCACCGCGCTGGAGTGACTGACACTAAGCAGAAGCTGAGACAACATTACCGTTTTTAGTCTGGCCTCATAATTTTTTTCACTGCCGACTGTGGACTTAGCTGTTTCAAAGTAAACAGACAAAACAAAATGGGCCGCATAATCTGATTTGGTTTCATTTTAATAA